>JAULKM010125947.1:0-20170 GCA_032355605.1 Rubia tinctorum | reverse complement strand
TACCATAAACTAGAGGCTCATTAATCCTTCCCGTTAACACCCAAAATGTTTAACATATATCAATGGGAACTCAAAAAAAATCTATACTAATAAGCAATGTACCACAAATAACAGGAAAATAACTGAAATATATTAGCTCAAACATGTTACCTCTATCAACAACGATTGGATCAGGGTAGAATAGTATCAGTACTTTACAAATGATAAATGAGCATAAACGGTAAACACAACACCAGAACAAAATATTTGAAGTCAGTATTGTGCCATAAAACGAAACAAAAAAAAACTTTCTTTATCCCCAGCCATCCTCATCAAATCAATAACATTAAAAACATTACATTGAGATACACCATGATGATAAGAAAATTCGATGAAAGTAAGAACTATACATTTCTGATTCCATGTAAACTCTATAAATGAAATTTCCCCAGTGCTAGTTTTCCAAATTTATAATGGAATTCATTTACGAGTATATTAATTTCTATATCTCATGCATGGAAAACATACAAAAAAGGGGAAATCACATATGCAAGCATAAAAGAAAATGTCTGTTTAGATTCTCCATCTCATTTTACCGTGGGATTGAACTTCCCCTTCCTCCCCACATGAGTTATTTATAACCCAATACTCTCAATCAACAAATCACTTTTAAACTCCGAACCATTCCATTTATATCCAGTAGAAATTCAGCATCTATAAACAAGCACACACACAAACACGTTGATAAGAGGTGAATCTACCTACCTATTCGAATCCTTAGACCTCTCAGCGGAAAGAAAAGCAATTGCAATAAAATAATTATCCTATGACAAATACCAGTAGCCAGAAACTCAATATTCAATTTTTTTTGAAGTACATAACATTTTAGCACAACAAACACCAAGTAAATAAATAACTGTGAATCAATCAACAGGCCCTTTTTGTTTCGAGGGGTCAAAAGGGTTATGAGGTTGGGACTTATGCACTTCCTCATCATCAACACCGCCGACAGAGGGCAGCGAGGGGAGCTCCGGCGACTCGGTGGCGGCGGCGGAGTGTCGTATGAGGTGGAGGAGCGGCGGCTTCATTTCATGCAAGTACTATCACCGGGAGAAGAGGATAGGGTGTTTGCGATTGGACTCAAACTTTTATCGTTAGGCGATGACAGACGTTTTCTTTGGAGACCTATGGAGGTGAGATATGTGGAGGCATTCTAGGCGGAGAAGAGAGTGGTTGTACGATGGTGGAGGGCAGTGGTGGAGGGCCGATGGTGTGAGGGTGATGACGGAGGCCGGTGGTGAAGGACGGCGTGAAGGTGGAAGGAGGGGTGAGGGTAAGGGTGAGGGCTGAACAATATCTTTGATGACTATTTATAAATGTTAATAAATTGGAAATGTTAATAAATACATTATAAATGTTAATAAATTGGAAATGTTAATAAATATATTATAAATGTTAATAAATTGGAAATGTTAATAAATATATTATAAATGTTAATAAATATTAATAATGGGAAATCATATATTCAGGGAAATTATATTATAAATGTTAATAAATATTAAAAATAAATGTTTTTTTATGACTACTATTTATAATATAACATTATAAATATAACATTTATACGGAGTATTGGTTTTATAAGCCTTGAGAATGAAAGAAGATACACATTTTTAATAAGAAAATGGTCCTAAATATCATATATTCAGGACCAAGTTATGTCATTTTTTTAAGAGGATGAGAAAATTCTAAGTATGAAACTCAACTTAGTTATTAGTGTTTCTATATAGAATAAGTAATGGTTGATCGTTGATTACTTAAGGTGAACTTCGTTTTTAGTGTTTATGTATAGAAACTGAAGTAATAGTACCAGTTGAGTAGTTAAAGTAAAAACAAATTACTCATTTTATATATGCTAAGTCAAGTAAGTGTTGACTACTGATTAGTTAAAGTCAACTTAGTTACTAGGTTTATATATAGAAAGTAAAGTAAGAATTGACCTTTGATTAAATCAAGTAAACTTAGTCGATGGTGCCAAAAAATTGGTGCTAGAGGAGGGTCTTTGTGGTAGTGAAAGTCAATCTAGTTCTCGATCGATGATAAATTTCCGTTACGGAATTGAAAAATAAAATGTGGGTGTATAGGGAAGTGTCATGTGTTTCCCCATTATCCATTGCTCCAAACTATATGATTTTTGTTATTCTCACCTCAATATAAAAATCTTAAATAATATTATTTTTTGGTGAATTGTTGAAAAGCGCTAGTAGATGTTCTAGAGTAACTTATAGTTGATTACATAGAAGTAAGAAAGAGAAATCGAAAAGGATTATGGATATGTTCTTGTGCCCAATCGATGACATATATTCCGTTACGGATTTGGAAAATAAAATGGGGGTATATAGGGAAGCACCACGTTTGAGCGGATTTCAATTTGGAGTTACGAGTAAAGTTTTTACTTTTTGCTCTTAGGTCCCTCCGAGAAATTTGGAATTTTTGAATCACGAAATTGGTGACACCAAAATTCAATTGAATAATATACAATTGGGACTTTGCAATTTGGGCATGTATTGGTGAACGGAAGGGCCTCGAAAGTCAACATTGATTACTTGTACACATTCTTGGAAAATTACACCGAGGTTCAAAATTGTGTTTCCCCAATATCCATTGCTCCAAAATACATGACTTTTGTTATTCAAAAATTTATATTCTTATTTATATTAGATCAATAAAGGTTGATCGTTGATTAATTTAATTCAACCAAGTTAAAGTTTAAGTCAACAAAGGATGTGAACGATTTTGAAAGTTATGAAAAAAATAATTTAGTTTAGAGAGGTTGCACACAACTGCGCCCATCTCATAACATTTTTGGCAAAAAATTTAAAATTTTTAACAAATTATTTTGAATTTTTTGGCGGGAAAATTGAATTTTGAAATTTTGGCATATATTTTGAATTTTTTTGGGGGAAGATTGAATTTTAAAAATTTTAGCACCCGTTTTTTACTAGCACCGATTTTTTGAAAACATGTGCTAAATTAGCACAGGTTTTAAAAAAAATTTAACACCAGATTTCAAAAAACCGGCGCAAAAAATTTTGGTTACCAGTTTTCAAAAACCGGTGCTAGAGGGTGTTTCTGTGGTAGTGCACTGTGCAATGTGTAATGTTCAATGGCGGTTAGTGTTTAACCCTGTTGGATTGAGTGAAAGAACGAGGTGGATTTGGCATGAAGAAATTGGGGATGTACGATATGATGTTGCGGATGACCGCGCTTCGGATCCTATGGATTACTTCGAGTGGCTGGATGATTTAGCGGAGGTTGTAGCTAGGGAGTTTGTCAGTAGAAGAAACCTCCTACAAGCTATGTACAGTGACAAGGAAACACCTTTGTACGAGAGATCACAATATAATGTATTGAGCGCGATATGTAGCGTGATGGATTTCAAAACTAAACATGAAAAATTTGACATAGGAATGACTGAAGAGCTGGAGTTGATAAAGGATTTCTCCCTGCCAACAATCTTATGCCCGACCGTTTTTATGTTGCTAAGAAGATACTATGTCCCATGGGAATGGAGTTGGAAAAGATTTATGCTTTCCTGAATGATTGTATGCTAGATCAGGGAAAAGAAGACAAAGTTAGAGATCATTGAAAAGTATGTAATGAGCCACGGTACAAGTTGAATACTCACATGTTAAAGTGGATGGTGAGGTTGTTACAAATACAATCAAACAAACTCCATACAAGGTTATATGGTACCTCCCGATAAATAAATCCTAGGTTGAAACGGTTGTATGCAAACAAGGAAGATTAAAAGCATTTGACATGGCAAGCTGACAGATTGAAACCGTCAACAATGTTATCTGGAACACCTCAGATGGTGATGAGTGGATGAATATTAATGACAGGTAATTGGAGTATGTCGATTAACCACAAAACTTTCGACTAGGGCTACTGACCGACGAAATGAACCTGTTTGGGAATTTGAGTAGTACTCACAGTTGTGGCCCATCTTGGAGATAATTTACAACTTACTCTCCTGGTTAACAACCTCCAAAATCTTTGGTGCCTGGAGAACTTGATGTATGATGGTTACCATGGAGGTGGCTTCAAGATGAAAGCACGCAATGTCGTTTGGTACCAACAACAATTTCCCGGAGTACGGAAATTTGTCCCGATATTCAGTGAAAGGTCCCGGAGTACGCATATCCTGTGTGCGAAAATTAAGAATACTAATTTTACAGAGTTAGCATGGTAGAAAAAAATATATTTGGTAATTGAAAGTTCTTACCAGTAAATCACCCGTGGCACTGAGCAAAGAAGAGGTTCAGTGGGGAGATTAAGGAAGACCTTTCTTCTCAACATTTTTACAAAAGGGGAGATTTAAGAACAAGTGAAATGTATTGATAATGACTTTGGTAAGAGCTGGAGGAAAATTCCTAATGGAGGAAGTTGGAAGAGATGTTCCATTTTTTCAAACTACCTTACTGGGAGCTTCTGCATGTGAGACATTATCTTGATGTGATGCATATAGTGAGAGAGAGAGAGGAACATTTGTAACAGTTTGATTGGGGCATTTCTGAACACACCCGAGCTACCAAAGGTCAGCTTGAGGTTACGTCTTGACATGGAAAAAATGGGGTGAGGCATGATCTAGCGTTAGTTGTGCAGGGTGGGAAATCTTCCCTTCCGTTAGCTTACTACAAAATTTTGATCAATAAGTAGAAACAATTCCGTGAATCCTTGAAGGGTATTAAAGTTCTTTCCACATACTTATCTAACATAAGAAAATGTGTGTCCGTCAGCCCCACGATTGTCATAGCTTGATGTAGGTGTTAATGTTATTGCCATTTAGGGAACACTCCCCAACCATTTTAGAGTCTCTATGAGCAGATTGTGCATTTTTTAAAGTCTATTTTCCGTAATACTATAAGTTGTGCAGAATTGGATGAACTTCAAACTATGGTTGTGAAGGTGTTGTGTCGAATATAAATGTACCCCCCTCCCCACCTTATTTTTTCGATATAATGGTGCACATAATTGTAAATAAGGTTTGATAAATTAAATTATATTCACCGGTATTCCTTTGATTGATGTATCAGTTTGAGTGGTACATGAAAATATTCAAGTGTTTTATGATGAATAGATATATATTGGATTTCTAACAGTATTTTGGGGATGAAGCTATTGATTTTTTGACGAGATACTTGAATGATGTTAAATCCATTAGGGCTCCAAAATAAAGGGATGTGAGAAGGACAGAGGCGGTCATGATTGCGACAAGGCCATTTACTCAGTCCGTCGACGCAACACCTTAATTTTGCTCACCTGTACTTTCTCTGTAACCATGATGAAATTCGGCCGTATGTGGACATCCATATGCCTACGCTAAGGTCACTAAATAGTACATTGAATGGATTGCTAGGTCCTCGATCTACACATGAGAGGATTTATGTCTTGGTCAAGGGACTTTGTTAGGAGCAAATGCAACACAAAGGAAGTAAAGTGGTTGTATAGCCAAACATTAACCACGGTCACCTCCTTCGATGGTTTTGACATTAAAAGATATACTTTCGATACCAGGATTCAAGATGGTCAATGAGTATTTCACAGCGGAGTGTCACAAATATTTGAGGCGCTACATTTCCCGAACAAAAATGACTCTTATGGCGGAATCGCTTGAACGGGTTACTTTGGTACAATTACAAAAATTTGGGAGTTGATTATGTGACCTTAAAAGTTTTTGTTTTCAAGTGTGATTGAGTGAACAAGGCCATCGGCAATAGGTTGGAACCTCTAGGTCTTACATTGGTTGACCGTAAGAGACTAGTATTTTGTGCAGATTCATTCGTAATGGTTCAACAAGTGCATCATGTGTTTTACATGAAGGATCCTACAAACAAGAACTAGCAGAGTGTGGTGCATCAGGTGTTTTAGAATACTTATTGGATTGTTAATACAGGTGATAAGATTTTTCTTTAGCTAAAACAAATTAAATCTCTCCATTTACCAATGTATCTCTGTTCAGGTCCCAAGATGGAAATGTGTATGTTGCATTGAAAACTATTAAATGGGGTGCCCGTTGAACTGCTTTCTACCTATTCTTATCACATAGGGAACAAAAATAGTAATTTTTGAAATTGAAATGTAAACCGTCGATAC
Organism: Rubia tinctorum; assembly: GCA_032355605.1. NCBI lineage: Eukaryota > Viridiplantae > Streptophyta > Magnoliopsida > Gentianales > Rubiaceae > Rubia > Rubia tinctorum. The sequence goes on along the minus strand of JAULKM010125947.1, from coordinate 14,035 downwards.
ATGAAAACTTTTCAATTGCGCAGCGATTGACCTCCTTCTATTAGTTATTATCTCGATGGCTACATAAAGAGTGGAAACAAGCATACGAATAACATATATGACAAAACTGAGATATCTCTCTTCTCTCAAAACACTCTTTCTGTTGTTACTATGCATCTCAGTTCCCTCACTACATTAATCATTCTCACAAATCCTAGAAAATATCTCCCAAACTAACAAGATTCCCATGATTACGTTTATTTCAACAAGAAAATGGTAATCATGCATAATTAAAATGAATCCAGACCCCAAAGAATAAAATGACCAAAAGAGAAGAAAACCCCATATGCTTAAGGGCATGGCAAAAGTGGTGATCAGTGTGTGAATCGTGATCAACAATAAAGGATCGAAGATGGAAAAACCAGACAATAGTAAGATGTTTAGTTTAACCATATCTCGGGTTGGGTTCTTCAATAACTATAACATGTGGTGTCATGGTCATACAAAGTGTTCTACAACATACATCAACACCTACGACATCATTCTCAAGGAACAAATTTGTTGCTAGATCATAGTACGTAGGCTATTAAATATGCTACATCCGGGTTTAAGGTTTAGGGTGTTGTGAGGAGAGCTTGATATGGGGTTTTTGTAATAAGGTTCGATCTCACATTTTGTGTTTACTTTTTCAAAGGGTATACATCGGCCAAGGCTATTAAGTAGTTATAGGCACACACGTCCTCCTCCCAATACTATGTCCCCTTAAAAAAAGGATAATTCATTGTGCATACTTCTTTCTGAGTGTGTTGATAGTGCACGCATTAAAGATGTGTGCACCTAACCTTCCGCCATGGCATGAATTCCACCATCAACACACTCAGCAAGAAATATGCACAATAAATTATCCTAAACAAGAAGACTCACTACATTTAAAACGTGTCGATTTACATTAATTATTGAATAGCAATTATTGTATAATTTATTTTCTTGCCTATGTATCGCATCTATTGGCTTCCAGTAATTCCATTCTTTGGTGGTCAAATGCAATCGGGGATGACATAGTCAAATCATTCACAACTGGTTCACTATCACCTTCGGGATGGTGTGTTGAAGTTTTTGGCTTAAAACATGCAAGGATTCGCTACAACTCTAGTGGAATTGTCCTCCTATTTGAATCTTGTGACACATATGCTACTTGTTGGTTCAATGTGAATTTCAAAGCATCGATCTCTTTTCATTTATTATTTGTCATAAGGACCAACGTAATCTCTCTAAGTTTGACAAACACGTCCCTATGAGTAGCGAGCGTACCAACACCGCTCTACATTCTCCCAGTTTTCCCCCATTCCTCCTATAAGTTACCAATTTTTAATCTCATATGCTCACTTTAACTATTGAATAAATGCACTTAGACTATACCAATTGTGAATCTGGAAAGCTTACAATTCTGTTTGAATTGTCCTCCACCTCTTCGGTGTGAAACTTGTCACGCATCTTCCCACACCCTATGTATATATCCTTTAATCCACTTCTTCTCAAATCGGGGAACCTCCTTGGGCATAGGATACTCTGTTGAAATCCTTGATTTCTCATCGGACATTTTGTGATCAACCTTATCCAGTACTTGAGCCTCGGACATTTCCTTGATTATTATTTTCGCTACTAGGTTGATAGGAATCTCCTTGCAAAGACTATGGATTTGCAAAATTTTGAGAAGCACACTTAACGAAGATTGTTCGAAGCACCCTCTTGAACTCAAGAAGATACAGACAAAGTCTAGTCAAGAAGACAACTTTATGAACTTCACTAACACAAGGGTTTAATTCGCATGAACCCAAGCACTAGTGTCTCCAAAACTAACACAAAGAATCCTAACGATTCTAAGCACTAATCTTAAATGGACAAACCTAATAGTTTAAGCAAAGAGTATAAACTCAAACTCTGAATATATGATGTATAAAATGTGTAAGGTAAATTAAAATGTTGAAAACCATCCCATATTTATAGTATACATGTATGACCTTAAAGAATACAAAGAAGACAAGTATTTGGTAATTCTTGTTAGAAACTTGAATGACTTATGTCAGCTTTAAGAAGCTAAAATCATATCTTACTAAAATACCTAATTTAATTCTAAATTATGACCATATTAATCCAAGTAAATCAGCCCAAATATTGGTTGAATTCTTGAATGAATCTACCATATCTAAATTTACCATATCTAATTCTATTCAAATCAAAACTGAATATTCTAAAGCTTAAAATAAAGGTATGGTAATCTCCTAATGCCAACATGACCAAGTTAATGGGCCTAATTCTAAAATTAATAAAATTAAAACGTTCACACTACCTCACTAAAAAAACCAGTGGGAAAAATAGTGTAGTGTTATCCTCCTAAAATCCTAATCTAATAATAAATTTGGAAACCCTAAGTCGTATCATTCCCTCCATGGTCGAAAAGTTTTCCTAAAAACGTGAACGATCTTCAAAAGTAAATGTAGACAAACGCCCCATGCCATCCTTAAAAAGTTTTGCTAATAAACGGTGACTGGAAGCTGACTAAGCAGTGATTGGATGTTGATACGACTCTTAACTCGTTAGACATAAGTAGTTGGCGAGAAAATGGTACAACTCGCTATAAATTTAATACAACACAATAAATTGAATATGTCGCGAGATGAAGAGATTATCAAGGTGTCACGAGTGTGAAAATGATGCATTTTCAAGGTGATGCTCACGTATAATTCACACGTGAGAATGTGCGCTCGCGCGTTAGGACCCCGTGTCATCTTCTTCTTCGCTGGCTTTTCTACGTTGAACTAAATGGACTACGCCGGAGTTGCGTTGAATTAAGTAGTTCGCTACTGGAGAACCCGAAGATGACTGAGAGAATGAAAATGAAGATCTGAAAATTTCCCGAGATGAAGCTGTTTGGCCGGAGAAGAACTAGAACAAATTAGTTGGAGACGCTCACCGGAGCTGGAGTCGTCGAAGTGGGGAACACTTCTACGGAAGGCAAGCAGAACGGCGGTTGAACGAAGATGATTGGAGCAATGGCGGAAAACAATTGTCATCCGAACTGAACTTGAGTAGAGGCGGCGAGATGTCCAACGGTGGTGAGGATTCTTTGATGACTGATTTCTTCTTCTTTTTTATTTTTTTTATTTTCATAAATAAAATACGGATCTGAAGGTTTCAACAGATATCGCTCTACGATAGCAACGATACTGCTCACGTTCAACTCTGATACCAACTGATATTAATCTCCTCACAAAGACTCTAGATTGCAAAAATTTTAGAAGCACACTTAAAGAAGGTTGTTCGAAGCAACCTATTGAAATAAAGAAGACACAGACAAAGTGTAGTCAAGAACACAACTTTATGAACTTCACTAACACAAGGGACTACTTTGCATGAACCCAAGCACTAGTTGTATAAAAATTAACACAAAGAATCCTAACGATTCTAAGCACCAATCTTAAATGGACAAATCTAACGGTTTAAGCATAAAGTATAAACTCAAAATCTGAATATATGATGAATAAAATGTGTAAGGTAAATTAAAATGTTGAAAACCACCCTCTGTTTATAGTACATAGGTACCACTACAAGAAATTAGACCTATTAGTTCACCCATTTTACCTCGGTTTTCTTGCTTAGGTCAAATAATTGAGGTAAGAAGTTATTTTACCTTTGTTATTTTATTTTTTGAAGTAAATAATATTTTTGACCTCGGTTAAAAAATAACCACGGTAAATAATAGCATTTTTATCAGTGTTATGTGATAACAGTGGTAAATAATTTACAAATGCGAAGTAATAAGTACAACTGACGTAACTACGATGTTGGCAACATGTGTATGACCTAGCAGCAATAGTAAATTACTAGTTGAACGACTTCGCACACATGGTCGGGTGCACCAAATTTATCTCGATGTTAAAGCAACATCGCATATTAAGACTAGAGCGATGTCTGCCCATCGCTCCAAACCAGTGCCTAAATCCAATTAAATAAATTAAATCATGCAACATTGTACTTTAGTCGGTAACATGTAGATTAGGTCGACATCATGTTTGCGAATAATGTGCAAAGTCAGACTTCTTTGCCGTACCAAATAAATCAACAATGGATAACCAATACAGCCAGAACTTGGAATGTAGCTTGAAAAGGTCCCATCCCAAGTTTACAAAAGCATGTACGAAATATAATGAAACTAAATTAGAAAGACTAATATTGCTACCATGTCCATAAAATCCATGAAACATCCCAAAAATTAAAAGGTATCAATCCAAAGGCAAAATATCTCAATAAAATCCAAAGAAAAAGTCATCATCATGCATGAAAAAATAACATTCATAGCAATCAATGGGGTGGTGACCAGGTTAGGATATCATCTGCCGACGAACTATTTACATTTGTCTCCTCGGTGGAAGACTTGGTATCGTCGTTTCTAGATCCTTCTTCATCATCTTTCATTCTCACACCATCCTCGTTATCCCCAGGCACCTCATCCTCAGGTGCATTGATCGTACCAGTAATCATAGACTTCAGCTCTGCCAATTCATCCAAAATCTTTTGCACGATGTGGTCTGTGCGCTGCCCCAGGGCCTTGGTCTCGACCATGTCCTTAATGAGAATTCCCTAGGAGTTATGTTCAAGGCCCGTTGGGGAAAAAAGTTAAACACTATCACATGACTCACACTCTAGCACCGGTTTTTTCAGAAGTGTAGCACCAGTTTTTGAAGGTCCAAAAAACCGGTGCCTAAGTAGGTTGTGAAATGTTTTCACTGGTTTTTTAAAAACAGGTGCTAGATTTAGCATCAATTTTTCGGTTAGCAACGGTTTGTTTAAAACAAGTGCAATATTGGCACCGGCTTTCATATTAGCACCAGTTTAAATAACTGGTGCTAAATTTAGCATCGGTTTTATATGGTTTTAAAATTGGAACCGGTTTTTTATTTTCACCGGTTCGAAAAAAAACCTTTGTTAAAATTGGAAGAGGTTTTTTATTTGCAAAATTTTTTAGGAAACCGGTGTTAAAATTGTCATCGGTTTTTTTATTTGCAATTACAATTGGCCGCTGACCACAACTGCGCGCATCTACTCTATTAATTACATTTGGCAAAAAAACAACTAGAATTGGGCACGGAGCGCATCTGCACGTAGCTGCTCTATTAGTTCATTTGGGAAAAATTACACTAGAATTGGGCTCTAACCGCAGCTGTGCGCAACCGCTCTTGTACTTCACTACAAACAGTAAAACAGTATAACAACATATGTATGGCCACATCTAGCAACATAAAAAATATTTCCACAAAATGTATGATAAAAAATTAATAACCTATGAGACTAAACATAACTATTCTAAACATAACTATCTATGGGACTAAACATAACTTTAGTTTAAACTATAGCAATTAAATCATGTAGCATATACAAATCAAATCACAAGGCTAATTCACACATCCATGGTCCTTAGAAATGGTCAGATGTACCCTATCATACCATGTGAAAAATGTGTCATGTTTTGATCCTTAACATCACCCCTCTAAGCCTTGGATCCCATTCTGCTAGTTATGAACTCTGCTGGGCTGCATCAAAATGGCAAAATATTTAGTATTTCTGCTCATTATTTCCTTTACATTCAAGAAACTTGGAACCAAGTTTTGTTGCACCTTTTGTCATCACTTATGTGTTCTAGGAAATGGTTATGCTCATTCATATAAAACTCCACATTATTCAAAAGATTAGTTGAACTGCTTGAAACATAGAGGAATACACAAACGTGAGAACACTATGCAATGATAAATTGTTATAACTGAGCTCACAAACCTCAACATCAATTATGTAAGTCATTTAAGTAACACTACGCAATGATCAATCATTATAACTGAGCTCAAATACCTCAGCAACAATTATGTAAGTCACTTAAGTACTTCAACTAGATGAAAAACAAGTCATTTATCTTTCACACTAAACTTTACAGTAAGATCCTCCATAACATCTAATTCAATCCCCACCGCCACTGCTATACTTTAGCTCCAATCAGTAAACTATATGCCCTAAGAAACTAGCATAATTCTATCAGTAAAAAACTGAAGCATTCGAAACCACAATTAAATAGCTCAAGCTCAATTAACCAGCGTGATCACCTAAAATTGTGGAAGAGCTCTGGAACGCTAATTTTGTGAAGCAAATTGGACCTCGGATTGTCCTTGTCCTCCTCTGCCTTGTCCTTATCCTCTGCGGATGCTGTAGTCTCCGGCTTTTTTGTTTGCACCTTTTTGGAAAGCTTCTTATTTGATATTGAGACCTCACGCTCCCTTACAAAAAATCTTGAAAGTAATGTCTTATTGAGAGCGTCGACGGTGGTTTAGAAAATAGTCAAACTTGCCCTGCATCAATGTCAAGTACATCTGTTTGTTTAAAATGGAAAACTCGTGGGCTTTTTTCACGTGATAATAAAAAAATTGGGTTATGATAATTCTTTAAACCTTACGTAAAACAAAGGTATGGATTAGATATAGAGATGCAACACAAAACTATCAGGCTTGGTAATCTCACGCTGTAAAATAAATGAATGCACTCATAGCTTTAATTATAAAATCAAAGCATGAAACTAGAGGATTTAGATATAAAAACCCTCACTAAATGGAACTTGAATCCGTATAGGTTTAGTACAAAAAAAAGGTGGCCATAATTAGCACACTATATTCTTTAGTGAGCAGAGAGGATTAGTAGGAATCCTGGGTTCTTTGTTCCACTAATGCAAAACATGTCATTAACATCAATAAAAGTAAGTCAAAATGAACAAATAACAACCCTAAACAATAAATTAAGACATCTTCAAACAACCTTTCCTGGGTCCTTGGCAACTCCGTAGCCATTGTAGTACAACTAAGAGACCAAAACCTGCATTTTGACATCACCGACTTTGGCCTACTTGGGGGTGTCACTAAACCACCGCCGGATGCAATTGGAAACCACATCCGATAGGAGAACGGTCATCACTCCTTCCTTATCGTCTTCGGTGCCGCCGTCGTTGCTGCTGGCCTCCTTCCCTCGCGCCATGTTCATGGCTGCTGTCTACCTTGTTGACTAAGAATTGGGTTTTGGGGATTTGAAGAGGAAAGGGCTTTGAATTCGATCGGCCGAGGGGAGACAATGGACGGTGAGATCTTAAAGACCAAGGGCCAAATGAAAAGAGTAAAAGAGAATAATTTGTTCATCATTTTTTATTTTATATGTTTGGTTAGGGTTTTTTGTATTAGGCCAGTTTCTTGGGCCACCATTTACTAATAATAAACATATAAAAAGTTAATTAAAATTAAAATAGATAGAGATGACTTATTTATGTATAGGTATAAATGTTACTCAAATAAAGTAAAATTGTTTATCCATAATATTTTTCTAAAAAACTAAGTATTGTCAAAAATAACAATTTTGAGGATTAAAATAATAATAAAAGGTTAATTAGATAAGATCCATAAAAGTATAAAACTATTAATGTAAACCTGAGTAAAAAACTTAAGAAAATTGATATATACATTGGATTAAGAAAAAATGATATATATATATACACACACATATAATTTAAAATCAGGTTTTACTGGTGATAAGTTAAAGTCAACTTAATTGTTAGTGTTTATACATTAAAAGTCAAGTAACTGTTGACAATTGATCAGTTAAAATCAACTTAGTTATTAGTTTTTATACATAGAAAGTCAATTAAGGGTTGACCGTTGATTAGTACTGAAAGTCAACGTAGTTATTAGTGTTTATATATAAAAATTCAAGTAAGGGTTGACCGTTGATTAGTGAAAGTCAACCTAATTATTAGTGTTTATATACAAAGTGAAGTAATGTTTGACTTTAAACTAGTTAAAGTAAATCTAGTTATTATGGTTTATATATAGAAATTCAAGTAAGGGTTGACCCATGTATTAGAGTGAAAGTCAACCTAGTAATTAGTGTTTATATGTTTAAAATCAAGTAAGGTTTGACCGTCAAAATTTTTATCTTAATTTCTTCTAATTAACAGTTTAAACTTTGGTCTTTCCATAACTTGTGGAAAATTATGCTAAGGTAATTTCGTTACAACATTATCCTTCTCATCAAAAGACACGATTTTGTAATTCTTGCAAAAATATAGAAATAAAAAAATAAATTATTTTTTGGGTAAAATGTTGAAAAGCGCTAGCAAATGTTCTTGAGTAAGTTAAAGTTGATTACTTTGAAGTAAGAAAGGGTAAAAGAAAAGGATTACGAATTCATTATTCCACCGCATTGTTAATAAATATTCCCTTATTTTGTTGAAAAATACAAGGAGTGTGAATAGGGAAGCACCACGTTTGAACGGATTTCAATTTGAACTTACGAGTAAAGTTTGAACTTTTTGCACTTAGATCCCTACAAGAAATTTGGAATTGTCGAATCACGAAATTGGCAACACCAAAATTCAATTGAATAATATACGATTGCGAATTTTCTATTTGGGCATGCTGGGTGAATGGAAGGGCATCGAAAGTCAACATTGATTACTTGTACACAATTTTGGAAAATTACACCGTGGCCTAAAACTGTGTTTCCCCGTTATCCATTATTCTAAATTTCATGAATTTTGTTATTCAAAAAATTATATTCATATTTATATTAGATCGATAAAGGTTGATCGTTTATTAATTTAAATCAACTTAATTATAGTTAAATTCAACAAAAAAAGGTTAACGATTTTGAAAGTCAAGAAAAAAATAATTTAGCTTAGAGCGGTTACGTGCAGCAGTGCAAATCTCACGATATTTTTGGCAAAAAATTTAAAATATTTTGCCAAATTTTTTTAAATTTTTGTGGGAATGTTGAATTTTAAAAATATTTAGCTTAAAGCGGCTGCGCGCATCTGCGTCCATCGCATGAAATGTTTTGGAAAATTATTGGTTTTTTTTGCCGGGAAGATAGAATTTTAAAATTTCTAACACCAATTTTTTAAATTAACACCGGTTTTTAATTTTTTTAACTTTTGGCAAAAAAATTTAATAAATTTTGGCAATATTTTTGAAAATTTTAGCGGGAAGATTGAATTAAAAAAAATTTAGCACCGATTTTTTGAAAATCGGTGTTAAATTAGCACTGATTTTTTAATTAACACCGGCTTATTGAAAACTGGTGTTAAATTAGCACCATTTAAAAAAATTAACACTGGTTTTCAAAAAACCATTGCTAATATAACACCGATTTTCAAAAAACTGGTGCTAATTTATTTGGGGCACCGATTTTCAAAAACCAGTGCAAGAGGTGTGTCTCGGTGGTAGTGAAATTTAATAAAAATTATGAAACGTAAATAATGAGTAATTTGGAATAACCATAAAACCTGAAAACTTTTGAACTCGATCGTAGAGCAGGAATATAGGATCCTCTGCTGTGGAAGGTGATGGAGTAGCCTCGGTCCCGGTTGTCGGAGGAACTTCCGAATTTCCCATGGGGACGTTGCGATCAATGCATAACCCCACCTCCCAATGCCAATGGTTCTGCTCGAAGTACTTTGCATCTTAGTACTTTGGCTGGAACTTCGCCTTCGATTTGATTGGAACATTCTTCTTCTCTATAATGGCTGTGATGACGTTGCCGTAGGGGAGTGTTCGACTCTTCCTTGCGATGACCACTTGGTGCATCTCCTCGATGATGGTGTACTTGGGGTTTACTATCTTCTTCTTAGCAAGATGGTAGTACATTAAGGCCCCGTTGATTATGCACTCCGAAGGATGTCTGGCTAGGATCACAATTTGTACATTTATATTGTACATCATCCTTTCCTCGAGATTAAGGACATCAATCTTGATCTGCCTTGGTTTGATTAGACCATTCCCCACTTTAATTTTGAAGTAATTCTCCATCTTTCACTTAGGGTATAATCCCAAGTCGCACGTAGTGCCGATATGCATGATTTTTTTCCAGGGTATAATCCTACTTTACTTTATGTATCAGGGTATGGAAAAATTATCGACATGTGAGGAGAGTGTACACACCAATGAGGTGGTGTGATTCTACGCCAATTAAGGGATTTTTTTTCGGAAATAAAGATATGACCCTAGTTAATGGGAAGCAAGTCACCGTGATTAAATATACAATAAATGCTGTTTTAGGAAATTCCTATATATCGGCTGAGACCCTGAGGCCAGATAATCCCGTAGGACCCCTAGAGATCTATCATAAATAATAATGGTTGGGGGCCTTACTAAATCCACCCCTCTTTGCCCCGTATAAATGGCTAGAAAGTATTTTGGTAGGAGAGGGAGTTCGGATGGATAGGCATATTCTTACAATTTAGGTGTCTTAAGTGTTGAACAGATTGTCTTCGAGTGGATCTGGATGAATGTTCTCCCCTCTAGTGGCCCCACCTATGAGACAATTATTGGAAATTTGATGTTGTTTTATTATGTAATTGAGGGTATCCCAATTAACCCGGGATATATGATTTGGAACTACATGTTAAAAGCGGCGAGGACTGGGAAGAAGGATTTACCATTTGGGGGAATTATCACTGCTTTGATAAAGTATTTTGATGTCCAACAAGTGGATAGACCTTTGTGGTTAGAGTATTACAATTTGGGCTTGTCGGTGCACAAGAAATTAGAAATGGGTGATGACGGGAAATGGAAACACAAAGAAATTTCGGGGCAACGACTAAAGCAGCTAAAAGAGAAAGAGATGCAGAGTTAGACATGGCCGAGTCATCTTCTTCTCGTAAGTTTTATTGATTTTCATTTCATGTAAAGTATGGTACTCTATTTTTAGTAAAGCAAATGAGGAGTTAGCTCGAGTTGAAGATTGACAAGCGAAACTAATTGAAATCTCGAGTTTCCAATTGGAGTTTCCTGGTGACGAGCCAATGCCAAAATTTGCACCAGAACATACTGAGAGTGAGCCAGAGACTGAAGACAATGAAGATCGGGATGAGAATGTTGGGAGACCGATGGCTCGTGTGGAGGCCGTTGCAGCGGAGATCGATGGCAACAACTAAAGAAACTCAAAGAGAAAGGGATGCATAGTTAGACATGGCCGAGTCACTTTTTTATTGTAAGTGTTATTGATTTTCATTTCATGTAAAGTACGACACTCTATTTTTATCAAAAATAATTCTTTTTTGCTTGTTTTCTAAAATTAGCTCGAGTTGAAGCTTGACAAGCGAAACTGATTGAAATCTCGAGTTTGCAGTTGGAGTTTCCTTGTGACGAGCCAATGCCAAAATTTACACCAAAGTTTATTGAGAGTGAGCCTGAGACTGAAAACAATGAAGACCGGGATGAGAATGTTGGGAGACCGATGGCTCGTGACGAGGCTTTTTCGGCGGAGACTGCTTTGGAGGAGGCCGATAATACTATTAAGGATGTAAATGTCAATGAAGACTCAAATGTCAAGAAATGTTTGGAGATTCATGAACATTGACTTCCATGTATTACTTGTTGGTCTTCAAATTAGACTTCGGCAAATTATACTTTTTTCTACTTTAGTTTCATGTACTATTATGTAGTAATAGTACATCATGACTCTTTCGATGACTAAGTAGGTCATTGATAGGCCGATATTTATGGTTCTTATCTTTTGAATTTCTAATATTATTGCAATGACGATATTGTAGCTTCATCTGGAAATGTGTCTATATGGTAATAACACAATTTTGGTTTAAGGTCCTAAAATGACATTAGTTTCCGTGGTTTTTACGAGTCCGAAAGTCCCTCGGATCTTTAATTTTATTGGCTCGAACCTGTTATGTATTAATAAATCCTCATCATATGGCATGATTTTTTCTGGCTGCCAAATTCAAGTCCTCTTTCCGTCCATAACCTGATGGAATCAAACATAAAATTGCGATTTTTTTCTCTTCATATTACTATGTTGTCTGAGACTGGAAGTCCGTTAGGTCGTTGATTTTGTATTCCCAACCATCTTCCGGACCAGAAACTTTTTTATGTAAGGGAAATTAGTGTGTGGGGGTGATGGTCCAATCATATTTTAATAAGTGTCATTGAAGTGGGAAGTTAAAGGTAGTTTTTATTTTCTAATTTTTTTTTATCTTTTATTTTGTTAACTTATATAACACTTGTCCTGAACCCTTAGTTGATATGAATGCAATTTCTGAATAGAAGTGTAATATTTGAGCATTTCTAACCCAATGCTGCTACAAATAACCTATATCTTTGAATGCCAATAATTATTTAAAAATATAATGCTAAGAAAATGCTGCTCACAAACTTTGTTGGAACCTAAATATTGAATGAATGAAGCCATAGTATTTGTACTATACCAAATGTTGTTCAATAAATATGACTCTATTAATTAATGGTGAACAGGGCTTGTATAAAAATTTCAATTCAGCAGTTTTAATTTTTTTAAAATATTAATTTAGTAACATTTTGAAACACATTTTTTCAACGGGAAATTTTCCTTGCTAGAGTGGAAAAGGATAGTTGTAGAAAAATAAATTTGTTACAACTTTTCATAAAGGTGCACATTAAAATTTGAAATAAAAAATGCCGATATAATTAATCTTTGCACTTGTGCAAACACATGTCTTGCAGTTATTTAGACTAAAAAAGTACATATCTTGACATGTAATGCACTTTTTTTTGCAGAAGTGCTTATATAACCTCCTGTTCTTGGGAAAGTGTTGATATAACTCTCAGTTTTTAAAAGTGCTCTTATACTTATGTACGACCAAAATATGTGCACTTATACCCCAATTCCCATTGACCGGGCATGACCAACAAATTTTCAGTGTTGACTTAAAGGGAAGTTACCAAAATACCCCCTGTTGTTCTCTTGAATTAATTAAAAAAGTTTTACCCTTAGAAAAATATGGGGGCCACATTTGACCTCTTGGATATAAAACGATGGTTCATTAAAACATTTCATATTTTTGCGCAAATTTGCTGGGATTCAGAGCTGCGGTCAGGATCGAAGTCACTATTGAGAGCATGGAATTTCGCTGGGAAGGTAGGATCTGATCTACATCTTCTATTCACAGTGGACGAGATTTTTTTTGGAATGTGAAATTTATAATACATGAACTCTGATTTGATATAGGCATTTAGTGTCAATTGATTTGAGAAAGGAGAGGAATAATTCTGCAAAAAAAATTAGGCCTTTGGTTGATGTCCTAAATGTGGTGCTGAAATCTTTATGTTGTTTTGTTATATAACCGACATGGAGGGTTCTATTTGTAACAATCGCATCCTTTTCCGGTATGTTGCTTTTCCAATATGAACGAAGGAAACCCAAATAAGTGTTTTGAAGACGTCCAAAAATCCCGGGAGGCAATATTATTGTTGTCCCGCTTATGGTTGGAAAGGATGTGTGGTTATTGATGCGGCCGAAAGTGGAAGAGGGATTGGTTTAAGTTCTAATAACTCCCGGCGCGATGTTCGAAGAAGGGCTACTGAAGATGAAAAAAGAGAGGTGCTGTTAGCTGTTGGAACTCGCAATGTCGCAATATTGAAGCCTTGCAACTATAGCGCCATAGGCAAGGCAATGAGGTATCCTAATTGTGTCTTCTTGGGAGCGAATATGGTCCGCTTTCTGATCACCTTTCTTGGCCTTGGGCTATAAGAGGTTTTAATGAGCCATCGTTTTATATCCAGGAGGTCAAATATGGCCCCCACTTTTTTCTAAGGGTAAAACTGTCTGAAATAATTTAGGAGAACAACAGGGGGTATTTAATTAACTTCAGTTTAAGTCAACACCAAAAATTTGTGGGTAACCGCCGGTCAACGGGAACAGGGGTATAAAAGGAAATATTTTGGTCGGACATGTGTATAGGAACACTTTTGTAAAACTGGGGGTTATATTAACACATACCCAAGAACTCAAGGTTATAAAAGCACTTTTTCATTTAAAAAAATAGATTAAGGAAATTTATCCCCAGTGTTATATTCAGTGCGATACAAAACTTTCAATTAAATCCCACATTTCTGTACAAAAGGTTTTTTTTGAATAAGTTAGGGATATATATAGGCTCCCCGTACCATGAGAAGAGAAGAAAAGATAATATAGTGTTTGCCCT
>JAULKM010125936.1:0-20173 GCA_032355605.1 Rubia tinctorum | reverse complement strand
AAACTTCCAAGTAATTAATATTGATGCAAATGTAGATATAGATATAGATGTATCAAATAAATTTAAAATACGAATATATATATATATATATATATATGTATAAGTATTTAAATGTACCAGTAATACAATATTCGGAGAACATGTGTCGAAAGTACTAATGACGACGTCTGCAAAGTTTTTCACCTGTTCCACATGGGGGCGAGTGTATGGTGCAGGACGTACGCCGGGGAATAGCCATATCAGTAGATACCGGTAAGTTGTCATCCCGAAGGCCCTCCATTGAATCCTCCTCCATGTCCTCTACTGCTTCATCATCAACATAATGTTGCACGTGGGCAATGCTACCCGTATGAAATTGAGCAGTGGGAGATATAAGAGCATGACTAGTGGCATAGTACGGTATGATGAACAGTCAGGAGGAGTAGTGGTGGAGTGTGAGGGTCCAATAGCTGATGGTCCTCCGTTGACTGGACTAGCATGTGAGGGTTCAGCGTCAGAAGAACCAATTTCTGCAGTAGGATTTGTACGATGTCGATGGTGACCACCCTGCCGGCCCGAAGAAGCTGTACGGTAGCTTTCGATGTCATCGAATCTGACACCAGGGAGATCTCTGGGGCGCATGTGGCTGATAGTACTGCAGTCTGGAGGGTGGATGCAATGTTCCAGAGAACTTATGGCTTCCTCGTGTAAGTCCATATTAATGTCTGCGTAAGGTGGGGGTCATCTGTCCAAATTTATGTCGGATTTGAGGCGCATCCTGCACAAGGCTTGCATCTGTGTGTTCGAGGTAAACATGTTAGGCAGGCTCGAATGAAAAAATTATATGTATGAATTACATGTAATACGGCGATACTAATAAATACCAGATACTCTGCACTTGCTGCGTCTCCTTAAAACCCTTCCTGAACTGTTGGGCGCTTCCCTGGACGATCAATCATGGTCACTGTCTTGCGAAGATACCACTCCCTGTACAATCGATCAGGTGTATACGGATCTGCAGGTCCAAAGATCTGGGCTTGGAACTCTGCTCATTGTTCCCACGCATGTATATATGTGTTCAGTACAATTCTCCAATCCAAATTTGACCTCCATCGACGGTCTCTGGAATGAAACAATTTATGTTCATCCTTACTCACCAACTGCATGGGTATTGCTTATATGTAGCCAAACTTCCGGAGTACATGATGCACATGATGACCCTCGACGATGTGCCAGCAAATAAGGTTCACTGTCGACAGCCATTTGGGGTTACCAGCCGTACATTGAGGCGGGATATGTTGCATGACATCTTCAATGTATGGCTGCCAAATGAACTGACATAAAAGTACAAGAAACCAAATGAAATTATGCATGAAATTTATAGTTATGGAACAGTTTTCCAAATCTTCGTTTTCCATGGATTTCAAGAAACCTAAGTATGTCCTATCTAACTGTCGAGAAGAGATGTCAGCTGATCTCGGTTCACTTTTAGCACATGTATGGGTGATCACGATAAGTTATACCGGGCCCTCCACCTAAGCAGAAACGAATATAGAATATTAGTTACTATTAGTGAGGAGAAGGGTTTAGTTATTGCATTTTTACTGACTAAATACGAACATGGATCCTAGAGCATTCATGTTGTCTTTCACGGGAAGTTAGCCCGCAAGACGGATGCTCGGTAGGAGAATCTGTAGGAGAAATACATAAATGGACGTAAGTAAAATATCTTGATAACCTAAAGTACAGAAAAATACAAATGAGAGGAAAATGAAAGACACAATAGCACACAACAAACAACACCCTATGCAGAACGCCGCCAACGCACACCTCTACGGTCACCCGGCAGTCTCTCGTCCATCTGATTCTGAATCCTTCTCTCCAAAAATTAGCCACGCCTTTGATTTCAAAACTTTTCGATGTCGAGGATCAACTTCCAGTTGGCTGGTTGCCATAGTGAGGGATCTTTGACAGGAACGAAACCCTCACTATATTGAGAACCGAAGGTTTCCGTGTGATATGCCATGTCACAAAGGTTAATAGGATCATCACGCCTTTTCCTGCAAACAGCCATGGCATGAGAACAAGCCAGGCGGAAAATTTTCCATTCGTGACAGCTACACTCTTTCCTCGAGTATTTAATAGTATAGTTCCGTTTCCCTAAACTTCCATCTCTGGTCCTTGTAAGAACCTTATAAATCTTTAACCGTTGATTATACACGTTCACAACATGTCCCTACCCACAACTGTCTTGCTTCTCAAACTTCTTCCAAATTCTGCTTGGCAAAACAAACCTGAAAAATGATAATAATTTAGAATATACAATCTCCTCAAACTTTCTCTACCCAATGACATTAATTTAGAAATATACCTCCAGTTTTCCGCCTCCGTCAACCTCTGAGCAAACATTTGAACTGTTCTTTCGAAAGTGGAGTTGATGCATGCTGTTATCGGAAGATGTCTTGTGCGCCTCAAGCAATTATTGTAACTCTTCTATATATTGGTTGTGAGAATTCCCCAATGGTGGTATCCATCAAAAGTGAGACACCACTTACTTCTGTCATGTTTTTCCAACCATTGCCAAGCTTCAGGTTCGAGCTTCTCCAGCTCCTCCTTGTACTCTCTCCAACTCCGTTCATTTCTAGCACTGCCAAGCTGCCAAACCAGAGTCTTCACATGTGCATTTTGAACTTTTGATCTGCGGCAAGAAAGTTGGACTGAAAATGTCTCAAGCAAAATCGATGGTACGTAGCCGGCTTCCTCCATTCATCCATATCTGTCATTGCCCTCGGGATCTCATCATGACGGTTCGATATAATACACATGGACCTACTATCATCACCTACCACATGTTGTCGCAATTTGAGCATGAACCAATTCCAGCTCTCAATAGTCTCAACATTGACTATTACATAGGCGATTGAAAATACATAATCATTCGCATCATGGGCTACTGCAACTAGCAATGTGCCTTGTACGAACCTCTTTGATTCGTCCATTAACACTGATCACTGCTCTGCAAAGGCCAAAGGCTTTGATAGCCTGACCGAATGCCCAGAAGACGAACTTGAACTTCCTACATCCGCGACCATGTATTCTATCTGGAACATCTGCCCAATCTACAACTGTGGTGGGATAAGCCTTGACCAGCTTATCCATATATGTCGCCAAACTTTCAAAGGATTGCTCCCAGGTTCCGAACACCAAATCAATTGCCTTTTGTCGACCATATAACGCCTTCTTGTACGAAATTATCACATGTACCTCCTTCTACACATGAGCTTGTACATCCTTGACTGTGAAGGATGGGTTGACTTCAATCTGATGGCAAATGGAACGAGCGATCATCGGCAAAGTCAAGTTTGTATTACCATCTGATTGACCGGCACGAATGCAATTATGACTGTTTGCCCATTTGGTGATCTCTCACATCCCGTGAGCAAACTTCTAGTTGGCTCTGACAACCCAGTGACAATTACCACTTCCTTACACAGTTTTCCTACATTTCATATACCATGTACGCGACTTGATCACCAAAACTCGGTGTTCGCTATTCTTCATCGAACTCAACCTACAAATAGCTTCTACCAATTCTGGCTTACTCTGAAATCGCATACCCAGGTCAACTTCACCGGTCGCTTGCACATAGTTGGGAAGTATTCTACCACAATCAGTTAGGTCATACCCAGCCTCATCAAGTCCCCTGTAATGCTTAAAGAATGCTGTAGTATTAGGATTCCCCATCCCCATATGATGGAATGCAGTCGGAACATTGTTCTTGCACACCACTACCTCGTCATCATCCCCTGGATTCAAATCAGATGATAAGATTAAGCATCTTCAATCATCCCATGTATTCAAATCAGATGATAAAGATTGAGCATCAATCTACTTCACGTTCCCCACCTTCACTTTCCTCATCATCAACATCAATCTTCCCCGCAACATAGTCATCACCACCAACACCATATCCAACTATATGGTCGCCAATTTCACCAATATAATCAACATTAAAGACGTTCAACTCTTCATGGTACCCACCATGTGCACCAACACTTGTGGACGGTTGGGTGCAGTTGAGATGGGCATAAGCTCTAGGTTGACTCGGCTCCCCAATGAAAGAAGATTATCCTAAACTTTGGCAATAACCAGGGGTTGGGAAGGTGGGGTAAGTAGTCGATATGTAGTTATAAACATTGCTCATCAACGACATGAACGTGCCCGGGCCAACATCACTAACACGTTCACGAGAGTTTGATATCCTCTCCATTTCAATGTAAATATCAGTAGAGGACAATGAAAATCTATCAACATTGTCAAAGAAGTTCTTTGTGGACTCGTCATCTTCCAGATTACAACATCGATAATGTATAGATGTCCTAACCAACTCATGAGAACGATAATAGATTTTCAATTGAAACCCCTCTCTTTCAAGGTCAAACCGTTGCATAGTTAATTCAATTAATTGCGAGTGACTTAACCTCTGCTTCAGTACCACATTCTTCTTAGCTATTGGAGGATCATAATACACACCGACATTTAAATCATACTTAATCTGACCCCCTTTGTACAAGAACACCGTCAAATGCATCGTACAACTGCATTGTGAAAAATCCAAAAAATATAGTCACACTACATCTTTCAACACATAGTTCCCCAACTCACGGATATCAATACTTAACAGCAAAAGTCAACTATATTACAAACATCCAATTCTTATACTTTCATCATACGCCGCACATAAGCACTCAAAATAATATCCAAAAAAGGACATAAACATTAAACGTACACATCCAAAATTGCAATGCTCAACTTCATTGGACACATTTCGCAACAAATATTTATGTCACATCTTTAAACACACAGTTTTCCAATCCACATATGTCAATACTCAACAACAAGTTCTCAATTACATTAGAAATAAACAAATCTCACACGCTCATCATACATTGTACATTAGCACTCGTAATAAAATCCAATATTCACATATAAACAAGTAACATACACACCGAGAAACAATGGGAAAATGCATAAAAATTCACACATTGACAAAATGTCTACTACAAAACTAAGCAATTACCTTCAACCAGCAAATTAATTTTTCGTTTCACCGTGACGAAAACGGGTAGCGTATGGGGGAGAACGGCCGCGCTTGAGATTTGAAGGCCATGTGTGAGATACAGAGGCAGCGCTTGTGCTTCACGTTCAACCATAATGGAGCACCGATGCCACAAAAATGAGCGGCGGAACCCACCCTTCACCGGCAGAGGGAACCTACAACTGATAGCCACCGTTAATCAGCAATGTCCAACACCAAACACTCTACATCTAAACAAAACACACCTCTTCTCGGGATAGAGCTCCGGGATAAAACGCCGTTGCGGGATGTCGACACAGCTCCAGGATGGAATGGCCTTATGCTGGTGAACGGCGGAGAGGGAAGCAGAAGTTTCCACGGCGGCGAGACGGAGCGCTCACGGGAAGAAGAAGCAAAAATCGAGGGATTTGTTTCACATTTTCTGGGATAACCGTTGCTGGGTTTCAACAAAATCAGCCATTTAATGATGTGGCATTCACTAAATACGGCCTCCATTTCCTTTCTTTTTTTTTAAAATTTCCTACTCATTTTCCGGATAAAACATTGAAGAGGGCATATTTGGTAAATGCGCCTTCAACATCAATATCTGTACTTCTTCTTCCTCAGAATAATGCTTTTGTCGGTGCTGACAAAAATAAAAACATTGAAGAGAGCGCATTTCGTAAATGCGCCATGTATTTTTAATTTTAAAAAAATTGCAATGACGCGACTTCCCCATTTGCATCTGATGCAATCTACTGTAGCACCAAATAGAGAATTTTCTCGAGAAAAGTGTAGGGATATCTTGTTTGATACAACGGGGGTAGAAATATACTCCCTCTGGTTTCTTAACAATGACTCCCTTTTTTCTGAAAATTTTTCAAGGAATGTTTGACCACCGATAACTTTCATTTCATACAATAATAGACTATAAAATTTTACTTTTTAGAAACTACATGTTACGGAGAATCCAAAAACACCACACAGGACGTGCGTTATCGTATGCAATTAAAGTTATTGATGGTCAAACAATCCTTGGAATTTTTTCCAGTCAAACGGAGCCAATGTTAGAAAACCAGAGGGAGTAGGAAAATTAATCACCGTGATCATTTCGGACTTGGAGAAATATTGAAAAATTCAAGTCGCTGCCACAGTGTTATTTTCCATTTTCCCAGCGTATTAAGAATGTTGTGTAAATTTAAGTGGAATTCAAAATGAGATATTTTTGAGCCTCTGGATATGCTTGCGATGGATTTAATGTATCTTCTTTGCTTTTCCTTGCAATTTGGTTTGTCACGGATTTGAGTTACAGTGGGAATAGGGTTGAATTCTGGGTAATTTAATAAGCTGTGTCGTTGTTTTAGAAGTTACTGCATAAATGTAGGATAAACATTTTGATGTATGGTTTTTCCAAATGGTATATATAAGCCAATTCTCATGATATAATTACTGACTTGATTTGAGATGGTATTCTATTAGGTCAATTATGCAATGGTTTATGTACTCCAAGCCATCTTATAAGGTTGTTGACTGTTGTGTTTGCTGGAAATCCTAGGAGGCTACTTAGACTTGGGACTCGAAGCTATTGCATGAAGTAGCCATCATCGTTCCGGAAGTCCTGAATGAATCTATCAGATACATGAATGCTAGGATTTGCGGGGGGCGAAAACAGTGGAAGATGTTTCAAACGTTCATATCAAATCCAGGAGGGCATTGACAGAGCTTTGGGATCAAGAACAAAAGGGATTGATCGAGTTTTATTTTTTCAATCAAACTACTGTTAGAAAATAAACCCAAACTAATAATAGTGATTTCTAAGAAATCACATTTTCCGATTTTAGAAATGTTGTCTATCAGCCCCATGATATAGCTCTTGTCAAGCATAAAGTAAGGACATTCTTTTCATGCTCGGAGGCACTCTAGATGAAGGAAAGAAATTAAGACAGCTGAAATTTCCACTAAGTAGCATCCAAAGCTTCATTGCTCGCAATTGATGTTAATCAAGACCTCTAACATACTGATCTTGAGTCGCAATAAACAAATCACATCTAATCGGAGTTGCAGGGGAGTAAATAGAATTCTTGACAACAGTCCACATACAATTTGTACATGTACTTCAGGGATTCCCTCTAATCACTTGTCTTCTGGACTAAAATATGGTATAAGATACTATGTTAGGGACCAAAAAACAATATAGTCTATCTGAAAACCACCTGAAATCTGGTTTTGGGACCGAAAATTTCGTTTTGAATTTGCAGGGTACTAAAAAATCGTGGTTTTGCTCTCGGAGATCAAAAGATAGTAAAAGATGTTATATTGGAGACCAAAAAAACAATATAGTCTTCTTTGATTTCTTTGAAACCCAAGAAAAAAACACATTGAGCAAGTCTTCTGCTGAATCTTAGTATAGAGCCATGTCCATGACAATTTCTGAACTCAAATGGATCACTTTTCTTCTCACTGATTTGCAGCATCAGTGTGTGCTTCCAATTCCTCTGAAGTATAATGACATTGGTGCTCTTCATTGTGAGGATGCTTACAATGATGGCTTCATTGATCCATTGCATGTATTATGTAGTTCTCAATTAGCTGATGGATTCACCAACTTGCTTTCACCTCCTGCTGCTTAACCTTTCCTTGTCAAGATTGGAATTTTCCCACAAAATCATCATCTTTAGGGGGGGGGGGGATTATATGGATTCAGGAGGCATCAAAAGCTTTGAGAAGCAAGAAGAAGCTCAGGATCATCTTTAAAGGCTTTGATCAAGAATTTGGTGCCAAACCAAGTCGGTGGAAACCAAATTCAGAAATTAGGCTTCATCAATTTTACTTCTGTTTTATTAGTTAGATCTCTTGTACATCATTTGGGTAGTTAGTTTGTTAGACAATCTGATAGATAGCATGTATGAATACAGCAACAGTACATCACAATTTCTAAGTTACTCCATCAAATTTTCTTCCTTTGCTTTCCTTACTGAATTTTTTAGTTTCTTTGATGTTAGAGATCTTTTAAGCTTTGTTTTTTGTTTAACTGCCACAATTTCTTCCGTTTCCCGCCAATGACGGCATCACCAACGATGGGGTGATCTCTGATCCGCCAATAAATTGCATCTTGGCAGATAAAAACTCACAACCCAGAACGTAGCGCTTGAGATTGATATTGGAGATAAATTGATGTACGAATCATCAGTACTCCATAAGCAATTGACTAGAGACGAGCACGCGCTTGGAGAATTTGATGATTATGGTGGATTCCTTGAGCTGGGGGCCTAGTTTAAATGAGATTATTATTAATAATTGTTAATTTAGTTGAATAGAAATTAATTAATGGGTGAGATTAGAATAAATGAATGGATAAGATTTGGAGTAAAAATGGTGTTAAAAATAAAGGTAACAATAGATTTATTTCCTATACGCTGTTTTTGGGCAAATGAGAGGTTTTGAGAAGTAGAAGGTTTATTTAAGGAACAATACGAGGTTAATGGTAATCTTCATGTTGAAGTTGGTAAGAATCTATGAAAGAATCTTTAATACTAGTGAGAAATGTTTAAGGGATTGTGTTCGTGTTTGGAACACTGGATAGATGATTTAAAACAAGACTTAGAGATTTATGAATATTTCATATACTTAATGAGTATGCAGCTAGGCCGATTAGAGTGTGGTCCAATAGTTGATAGCAAGTCTTACTATGTTAAGCATATACGGCCTATAGAGACCGCTGGTTCCACATGAGATGAGGCTTATCTGTATATGCGGTGGAAACTTGAAGAAATTCTGGATGTGGAATCTGGGTCCATAAATATAATGGACCGTGGATTACCCTAGTTTTTTCTAGTGTTTAATCATGTACTAATTTTGGTCCTATGAACTTATTTGTAATGTATCAATAATTTTCTAATTATTGTGTGTGTTTGTTCTTATGGCTCTTGTGGTGTTTTGGCTGTGCTTATTTTGGAATGGGGTATAAATTGAGGGTGGGGGCATATGAGGCGATATGTGTGTGTTGGGTGGAGAACGGGTCAGAGTTTCGCTTATGTCGCGACACTTGTAATGTTCCAGGAATATATGAAGTTGCATCATCATCCCAGTCTCTGTGTAGTAGGTGTGTGTTATGTTCAATTGTAGGTGGTACGGAAAAAAATAATTGAATTTCTGCTTATGTTGCGAGGTTGATGATTTTCCAAATGTTTGCGAAGATTCAATATTCTCTTCATTATTGTATGTGTTGGACAAAAAAATGGGGAGATATGTATCTGTTTGTGTTGCGATGCTGAGGATTTTACAGACGTATGCAAATCCACGGTACTCTTGTTGCCTTTGTCGTGTGGTTAGGTGTATTTCCTATTGAGCAAATTCGCATGTGATTTTCCTACTTGTGTCGCGTCTAGTATGTTAGGTAGTGTTGTATGAACGTGTCGAAGTGGGTGATTTATAGGCCATTGTGTGTAGATTGGTTGGGATTTCAGGATTAGAATAGGAGTCTGCCACGTAGGCGAGTCACTTCACATTATATAGATAGTGGTGTATAACTTTTCCATTTTTCAAGGCTAGGATAAGGGGTGGAGTAGTTGTGGGAGACGCAAAATTGCAACTTTTTAGATACTAACTTAATGCTATTTTCTTTTCATATGAGCATATTATCCTCATTTAACGGCAAATGTATTGGAAGATATCCTGAGTTGTAGTTTTTCGGTGACTGATTCATAGTTAGTTCTATTGTGTTTGCTCTAGTGGTCTTGCATTGTGTGTTTCCTTTTATTGAAATTGTTATGAATTTGTTTAAGTTGTAGAATCCTATGAAAAACATGGTATGGGACTCTGGGGTGGTTGTATTTTGTGCCAAATGCCTTTCTGGTTTGGTGATAATCCTTCTTGGATGGATTGTTTGGAGGAGTTATCTTCATTGTCGGCAGTGCGGGATGGATTAACATCCCTTACAAGAATTTTTAAGATAGCTCATGTGAGCTTTAAGTGTGAAGTTTGACTATTATATGTTTTATCTACTTATATGAACCATGTATGTTTTAGTGATCTTTTTTCTTGTGTTTGCTAGGATCGGCGATAGGGATTAGTGAACGTGGGGTCAGGGTGGAGGGGGATGAAGAAACTCCATCGATGGGGGCTGAGGGGAACCGGTGCGAGGTGAAGCCTATACTTGTAGCGACTTGGCTTTAGGGGACAACTAGGATGTAGAGTTGATGAACGCACTTGATTAGATTTACTTCTTTGTTTGGATGTGGAAAATGGGGTAGATTATGATGATGGCGTGAAGAGTGCTTAATAGTCATACTTGCCTACTTTCAGTTTGGGTGCCTTTTTTTTATAGAGGGGCACCTTAGGTGACGTTATCGTGTCCCGTTTATTTTGTGCTATATGATTTAGTGGCGGTCGTTGTACCATCAATGAGGGGGGCCTGTCCATCACGTTGGGC
This sequence comes from Rubia tinctorum, assembly GCA_032355605.1. Taxonomy (NCBI): domain Eukaryota; kingdom Viridiplantae; phylum Streptophyta; class Magnoliopsida; order Gentianales; family Rubiaceae; genus Rubia; species Rubia tinctorum. Next base: position 9,686 of record JAULKM010125936.1, on the reverse strand, counting down.
TTAGTTTCTTATTCTATCTACTGTGATAGTTTTTCTGTTTTGAACAATGTAACATTCATCAATGTAATCTTGTAGATTAAGAGCATTGTTCGATTATCAAGATGTTTTATTTTAATGTGTATCTGGACCCCAAAATAGATTGGAATTTTATTGGGTCCTTTTGACCCAATAAAATTCTATTTCATTTTTTGTTGTTGTACTTGTCTTGGTATTTGTCATACCATTTATCCCTTTATGATATGCCTAGTTTCCATGACTGTTTTGCTAACGTAACTGTGTCTTTGAAATGTAAAGTGGTACTTGAGCGGACAAGTATATGATAAGGCATATGAAGCTATTTTTTTGTCGATGCTAATGTATGCATAGATGTTTGTGTGTTGGGCGTAGCTTGTCTCTGGGGATTGAAACAGGGATAACAGTCATTGGCATTGTAGTTTACTTCATTCTTGCTAACGATTTTTGTGATTGCATAAAGTAACAAATTTCTTAACTAGAGAATCTCAGCCTTTCCCGTGTATTCTGAAGGCCTACAAACAAAAAAAAAATCCCCACAGTCGACGCAAGTGATGGCAGGGAGTCATTCTGGGCCAGCATAATAACCAGAATCAGCGAGACGTTGCATACTTGCTTGGTTAACCTGCAGAACATGGTCCTGGGGAGTTCCCCGGGATCTAGCTCTGACACCTAAGTAATTGTTTTTAAATACTTTGATTTGTCTCTGGAAAAAATCCATTACCTATCTTTTTGTCTAGAATCTCTATTTATAGCTGGTGTGCTGTGTGATCTTGCTGATCATGGTCGACTTTGCTCCCATCATTACTAAGTTGTGGCCTTACTGGGATGATCATGGGTGTTGACCATCTTCTTTCTCGAGGTGGAGTTCTTTCTATACTGTGCGAGTTGTACCAGGAGTTCGTTTACCTTACTCGTTGTTCACTAGGTGTTGTCTTTTGGCTTGCGCTTTGCGTGGTTTAGGGAGGTGTATGCCAATGACTAAACATATTACTTTAGTATATCAACTTTTTATCCTTATAATTATACGTAATCAAAAATATGGATTAATAAAATTATTGTTGTCAATAAGAAAAAGTAAAATTTTACAATTTGAAATGGAACTGAGGAGTGTAATGTACATGTATGGGTAAACTTGTATGTGTACTGAATAAATACTTAGATCATTATCTTTTAAAATTAAATTTACTTCAAATTAATTCAGTTACATTCAATACTTATCAGTTAAGTTAAGTTGTTTTTAGTGTAAAACTATACCGAATTAAGTTCATTGATTATTAGTATTAAATTGTACTAGCACTACTGGAAAACAACCATATAGGCACCAACACTCCGGCCCCGATTGATCAATGTTGGTGATATAACTCCAATACTAATTGATTTTGAAATGGTAAATACCGGTGCTTGAAACGGTGCCTGTGGTATAAAAGGTTGGTAGCACCGGTTGAATGGTGGTGTATGTACTGGTGCTAAGGCTGAATTAAAAGGTTAGTAACTTGATGTTGAATGTAATTGGTTTTTGTGTACAAGTGTACATTGTGTGGAAATCTAATTTTTGCACATGAAATGATTGGTAGAGATGTAATGATACCATCGAGAGGCGTAAGCATGTGTATTCCAATATTAGTAGGGTGAGCGATGAATTTGTTGGTTTTGTGGATGAGTTTATTGAGAACGCCTTTGTCTTGAGAACTGAATCTTATGCCCTTGTCCTGATTGCAAAATTCAAAATCGTACTAACGATAAGGATATGTTGAAAATCCTTTTGCACAAGAGGGTTTCTCAAAATATTATTTGGTTTAGATGTTTCATGGTGAAAAAACATCACCGCAAATAGTAGTTTGGTAGTAATGGAGAGTGTTTTAGAGATTTAAACTTGGATTATATGTGTGAGGAGGTAATGGATGAATTTATGGGGAGGCCCAAATTTGCATCTAATTTCTTCGATGAGAAGGATAAACCTTTGTATCCCAGTAAGAAGAAGAAAGACATGGCTATGTCATGTTTGATAGATTTTTTTGGCATGAAAGCTATTGATTCGTGGAGTAACACTAGCGTGAATAAGTTGATTCATTTTTTGCATGAGAAGCATCCGGCCTGTAGTGGGTTATCACACAACATCTATGATACTAAGAGAATTTTTTATCCTCTGGGTATGGACTATAAAAAAGTGCATGCTTGTCCAAACAATTGTGCTTTTTATAGGGGTTATTTGGAGCATGAGGTGGCATTCCCAGTGTATCATTTTCCCCCTTTAAGAAAAGGAGAAATCAGGTTGTCAGTGGGGAGCTTGTAGTGGCGGTACTTCCTATGAAATACGTATGGTATCTTCCAATTATTTCGAGGCTGAAGAGGTTGTTTAGGAACACTAAGGATCCAAATAACATTAAATGGTACATGGAAAGGAGGTGTTATGAGGATGATATGATTTGGCATCCGGCTGATGCAGATTAATTGAAAAAATTTGACAATATGTACCCAAAGTTTGCTTCTGAACCAAGAATCTTAGGATGGATTTGTGTACTGATGGTAATCCCTTTGGTAACATGTCCTCGAAAGACAATTCATGGCCGGTTATACCTGGAATATACAATCTTCTTCTCTACTTGTGTATGAAGAGGAAATATAAGTTCATGCCTTCGATGATTTTGGAGCCCAAACAGCTCGAAAATGACATTGATACATATCTTGACCATGTGATAGAATATTTGAAGGAATTGTAGTCCCCGTGTCTTGTTGTCTATGATGGTTTTCATAGAACATAGTTCAGTTTGAATGCCATGCTATTTGTACGATGAATTATTTTCCTCCATATGTAAACCTTTTGGGTTATGTAGTGAAGGACCACATGGCATGTCTCATATGCAAAGAGAGGGTATGTTTCCAATTGTTGATGAATGGTTGGAAGAGAGTCTATTTGATATTCCTATTGGTGAAGAAAAATTTCATGATGACACGGTTTATTTTGTTTGTAGGAAGGAGAAGAGGAAAGGCCTAAACCTTTGACTGGGGTATCCATCTACAACAAGGTGAAGAAATTGAATGTCAAATTTGGTATTGTAAGAAATCGAATGTCATACCCGTTAGAGCGGTACATAGGGGTTTTCAAGGGTTATGTTCACAATCAAAGCCAGTCGGATGTTAGCATTGTTTAAAGGCACTGAGTATAGAAATTCTAATTTGGTTGTAAAGAGAGCAGTTAGAGTTCCACAAATAGTGCACAATTGTTGGAATAATGGGACTGCAAGCTCATAAGGTACACTATATACACCATTTAATGCTGAGTTACAAAAAGCACATTTGTATGTTTTACAGAACAGTAGTGAGACAACAATTTATGTTCAAGAGCATGTGTTCGTTTTATAAAAACTCCACCCCGACTAGGTGTCAAATAAATTCAAGGCTGAGCATTTTTCTATATTTGTCAATTGGTTTTATAATCAGTGCAATGTTGAAAAACATACCCTGTAAACTTCATGCATTCGCAAGGACACCCAACTACATTGTCAGAAGATACCAACGTTATAACATCAATGGATTTAGCTTTGCAGTGTTGGACAAGGATAGTAAGAACACAACACAAATGAGTGGTGCATACATTGAACCTGAATTGATCCGGCAATTTAGAAAAAAAAGATAAAAATTCTTTGTTGATGTGATGCAATTTACGGGGTGGTTGTGAAAATTTGTGAGCTGGATTAGGTTGAATTTATAGTTTTTTTTATTCAAGTGTAGTTGGTTGGTAAATTGGGCCAAGATTCGTTCCGAGAAACCTTTGGGTTTCACATTGGTGGACTTGAGTTCGGTGGGATACAAGGACGACAAGTTCATCTTAGCTACTCAGGAATGCCATTTTTTTAAATCCTAGACGCTAGCAATGAGAATTGGCATGTTGTACTATATGGGAAGAGAAGTTCTACTTTGAATAGGACATTGATTTAACCACCACATGTGAATGTTCATAGCTTCCCTCCGCATTTTCTAGTCTTGAGGATAGTGGTGGAGCACAGGTAGGTAGACGTTCATATGGAGGTGGACTATGGGTAGATGAGAATGGGAAAATTATGGTGGTGACGTTTTGAAAAGGAAAGGGCACATTTTGTGTGTAAAGTCGTTTTGTTGACCTTTTCATTTGTTGCCCATGCCGATTGTAATCAATATATTGTGATGGTATAAATAATATGGTCTTGAAGGAGGTTTTAAATTTCATTAAGAATGTCTTTTGGTTTTGGGATAATTTTTCTTCATTTTCTTAATAAAAAACAACCAAGAAAGGTTGCTTTTTTATGTTCGTAGCATTGGTATTTTCATAAAATTAACCGGTGCTGAGAAATAGTGTAGTTGTTCTTTTTTTATAGGTACCGGTAGAGACATCAAAGGCACCAGTTTTGGAAACCGGTGCTCCATACTCTAAAACTTCCCCACCCCCTTTTGCTCTCAGGTCCAAAATTTTAAATGAAAAACATATTAAAGCATATGCGTATGACCTTCTTGTTCTACCAAAGTCACCAGATTGGGGCATATTAGCACGGCTTGTTTAACTGGTGCTCCATACTCAGAAATTATTTTCCCTCTTTGCTCTCAACTCCAAAATTTTGAATAAAAACTGCATTAAGAAGCTGCTTATGGCTGCTTACAATTGGTATAAGCACGGGTTATCATATGAGCACTGAACCTATACTTCATAGTTGGAAAACTTTTTGGCACTTTCCTATCGGATTCAAACTCATCGAAAACACTAAATTATAAGCAGTCTCATGCAGCTGCCTTGTTGCAGCATAGGCACTAGTTGCAAGTCGTTTGACCGGTGCTGGATTTTTCCCATATTTATAATACCCCTTTCATTGTTCCTTTATCATTTTGAATTCAAGACCTAGTAGCTTCAAATACATTCCTACCGAACAACCACAATCAAATCCTTCTGGGCAAGCCACAAATAATAGGGTAAGGCCATTTATGTGTTATTCATGATATAAATTTAGCTCACATACAAGAAGACGATTTTCACATTCTATTAAATAGAATCTATATCCTATGTTATCGTGTACGATTCATTTTTATACTATCTAAATCATCTGTATTCAATTTTCCACACCTTATGTTGAATTGTGATAGTTATGTTAGATGTCATGAGATGTTTGTATATGAGATAAAGTCATTAGTTTGGGTACTTTATGGTTGCATGCAAGATGTTTGATAAAATGCTTGTTTATGATTTTAAAAGACGACACCAAAAACTCCATTGAAGAGGCCACAATAGGCATTCTTGACATCAGTGAGTAGTGCATACCATAGCAAGTATTCGGACGATACATTCATGTCAGAGGAGGTAAGGGTTGTTGCTCAAACTTAAAAAATGTGCATGCTGATGAGACGTGATTTGTATGTTTTCTTAGTACAATTAACATCCCTTTTAGATTGTTTTGTTGGTTGTCATTTAGATTATTAGGTGTTTTACAAAATAAGGGTTTAGAATCACCTACTTTCCCTAATTTCCCTAGTTTGTAAGCATTTGGTGTCTAACATGTTCTACCTCTATGATATGGTCGATTCCCATGTTGGGAGGTCTTCGTCGTACTTCTCAAAGATACAATTTACAAGCCCTAAATGCTTACTAAATACAATTAAGTAGATAGTGGCAAATCGGGGTCGTCCACGACGAAGAGGGATTTTCCTAAGGGTTCATGCATATAATGGTGGATATAAGCCTAGATATAGATATATACATACATATATATATATATAATCATGTAAAGAGAGGGGTTTTGGGTTGGTTTTCCTAAGTTATGAATTTAAAGGCAAGATAACTAGCAAAGTCAAGTAACTACGGTAATCATTCAATAAACTAAGAAAAAGATATAAAAACTACAAATGACAAATCCTTGGGGGTAATTGATTTCTACTTCCAAGCCTCTTATCAATTCTTGAACATATAAACTATTCAACACTTTCACAACTTTTTGTGAAGATATATCTTCTACCCTTATTTTATAGTAGTTTATAAGAGTGAATTCGACATCTCTCACTAAACCTCACTAATGACCCTTTTAGTTGTTCAACGCCTAAAGGTATCCCATTAATGACATTAAGTACGAAGAATCAACAAGCTTGATAACACTTATAAACATTACACCGTGTCTAAGCATTGAACCAATTCATGCATTTACACAAGATTGGTCAAGAACGTTCAATGTTACTAAACTTTTCCTATTTTCTACACAAAATAAACATGACAAAGAATTCAACATCATCACATTCATCTAGAAATTATCAAATCATCAACCATATTAGAAGCTCTAATTCATGCTCTTGGATTCCATATCAAAGGAGAGGAAGATTAGCTATTTTCTCCTAACCTTAACAAGCAATCATACAAGCATTTCATATACTCAAACTCCCAACACCATTAATGTATTCAACAACTGAATTCAAGCACCATAAATGCATAATAGCAAAGCATTAACTAGCTTACATAGAGGTCTCAAGACATGGGCTTGGAAGCCTATATCAATTGCTCCCAAGAAGATTACTAGCCTAGATAATCAAAACCCATAACATATAGCAAAAATCTACAAAGAAACAAGAAGAAAGTGAAGGAGAAGGTGGAAAACTAGGGTTTTGAAGCCCCCAAGTCGGGCCAAGAAGGATGAGGAATGAGTGGATGAAGTGTTATTTATAGTACACGAAAAGGGGAGTAAAAAGCAAGCTATAGGGCATGTGTCAAGACCCGCGATGCCTTCCTCGCGATTCGCGATCCTAGAGTGTCGAACAATCAGCTTCCAGTTAATTCACTATTGCAACCGCGACACAAATTCGCGAGTCGCGACAAAAATCAGTCCAATTTTGTTTTGCTTCATCCGGGTGAACCGTTGATCCATTTTGAGAGTTCTTGTTGTCATTTATATAGTACTCAAGAATTCGAATCCAATGGTATCACCCTTGGAGACTGATTCTTCTCGGATCATTCTCATAAATCTGCTTCAAAACATAGATCATTCTTCACCCTCTACTTTGCTCTCCTTCTTCACTTTATCTTCTGCCACTTTGTAAGTTGTCTTCCTTCTTCTACCATTCTTGTGAATGACCTTCTTAAATATTCTACCATCCATGAAAATGGCCTTATCTAAACCATTTCGAAGGGCTTACGAGCAATCTACATATTAAACTCACAAAAGGAATCTAGATGCTCGTAAGAACCAAAAATCCAATTAGACTCAAAATAGGTTACAAAGTGAAGGATTTAGATACATAAATCTAAAATGGTTATCTAAACACCTTATGATGTAAACCTACCTAAATCTAGAAATTTTCTAACAAAAAGATAACAAAATAGATGTTAAATGCTTCGAAAAATACATGAATTTGATATCTCATCAAATCTCTCACACTTAAACCTTTACTCATTCTCGAGTAAGCAAGAACAAGCAAAGATCCAAGTGTAAACTAGCATGCAATCATTTTCCCAAAGCACCCAACATCTTATTCCTAGACTACCCATACCCCTAAGACATAAGAATCTCTGACACTCTCACATCTTAGAGCCTAAGATAATCTAAACAACCATTGTACCAATCACAGGCGAGGTATAAAATAAAAGTGTAAAACTACCTTACTTTACCAGAGAAGCATAAATTTTTTCAATTTCTCTTATTTTCTCTCATTTTGCCTAGGAGTCCTCTTGGGTTTTCATCCCATCTTCACACCTTTTTATTTTTTCAATGCTCACCCTCACCTTTTTCCACACCATTTGGCACCTCATTTTTGCATAGGTTGCCCTTTTGGGTTTTCAACCTATCCAGGCCTCCCAATTTTGCCTAAATTGCCCTCTCGGGTTTTCAACTCAGCAGGAATTTGTTTTTCAACAAAACAAATCAAAGTAGAGCATATGTACACTACAATACAATAGAATGAGATATGTTCTTCTCCCCCACACTTGAAACACACAATGTCCTCAATGTGAATAAATTAACAAGATAAAGATATAAGGGAGAAAGAAAAAAAATACTCACAACTAGGACCTTAAAGGTCCTTCCGGCGGTAGCAATGCCCACTCCTCAATGAATGTTCTCTCCTCTATGTTCTCGAACTCCACCCATTATGCAACTTCGACCCATCCACTACAAATCAACAAATATGCAAGTCTCAATCAACACCCACAAAAACCAACAACTAGTAGTACTCCTAGATGGTGGTTTTGGTGGTTTTTTTTGTGGTAGGCTGTGGTGGTATTTTTGTGGTTTTGGGTAAGGGTTTGAGGACATGGTTGAGATTTTTTATTCAAGAAAAGGAAAACACTAGCCTAACTTAAAAGCTCGGGTTGCCTCCCAAGAAGCTCCATATATTTAAGGTCGTCTACACGACCCTAATGTTATCCATGTGGTAAAGGTTTGAACCCCTTCATTATGAGTATCCAAAAGTAGAGAGGTGGGGGTAAAAATCTTCCAAGAGGAAAATTTGGTGGAGGTGGAGTTGGTCTTAAAGGATTTGGGTGGTTAGGAGGCTTGGTATAGTCATTTGGCTCCTCTATTATCTCCTTCAAGAATTCCAAAAATGGTGGAATTGGTTCATTTGGTGGGGGTGGGGGTAGTGATGGCAATGGATGTAGCACAATCACCTCTTCCTCAACTTATTTTTATTCAACAATCGACTCCTCATCCCTTTCGAACTCGAACTCATTCGTCAAGGTGACCTCACTCACCGTATCTTCGAGTTCAACTCAGGATGGTGTATCTTTGGAATAATGAAATTTCATTTGGATCACCACTTCCATCATGTTGCTCACACACTCCTCCAAAGCTTTGAGTCTTGAGGTGATTCGAGTTTCCGCTTCCTCATTAGCCTTGGCCAATTTGGTCAAGTTTGCTATTGCATTCATGATCTCCACGTTTGTCAAACTTAAACCCTCTTCTTGAGCTTGGTTTTGGGGCATGGTGTAAGGTGGCGGGGGATAACTATATTGCTCGTAGGGTTGTTTTCTGGCTCTTTCTCATACCACAAATACGGATGACCCCTCCCATTCGGATTGTAAGAATCGCAGTACAAATACCATTCTTGAGTCTCTTGTACTTGAAAACCATCAACTCCATCCTCTTGATAACACTCTTCATAATACCCTTGGTTTTGAAAACCAATGATTCTTTCCTCCTCGTAGTGCCTATCCCTCAACTATATAAAGACTCGGTAGGATGATCAGAATGACAAATCCTATAAAACCTTACTCGTTGAGCCTCTCCTCTCATCATGAGTTCCCTCAAGGTGAGATGTTCCATAATTTTGTTTTTATTTTTTTCTTTTCAAAAAGGTGGGAATGATATTACAAGGATTCTCGATAAAAATTCACCAAAAACTCGAGCAATACCTACTTCGAACAAAAATAGCCAAAAAGAAAAGGCAAATAAAACAACTAGCTAATATTCAACCAAATATGCCCAACCATTTAAAAATAAACGCCTCTTCCCCGACAGCGGCGTCAAAATTTGGGAGGTCATCTCCTTACCTCTCAAATGCACTATTTTAAGCCCTAAAGTGCTATTAACTACAACTAAGTAGATAATGGCAAGTCGGGGTCGTCCACGGAAAAAAGGGGATTTTCCTAAGCGTTTACACATATAAGAATGAATACAACCCTAGCTATAAAGATATGCACATATATAAAAACATATAAAGAGGGGGGG
>JAULKM010125927.1:0-20175 GCA_032355605.1 Rubia tinctorum | reverse complement strand
TACTTGGTTAGGTATAAACCTACGTTGGAACATAGGGTTGATAGTTAAAACCTAAAAACGGTAAAACCAGTTTTTCATTCTATATTGAAATTACTACTTTGAGTTTTCTGGTTATTGAGTACGTGATAGTTTGGTATCAGAGCACTCTGTCCTCGGTGAGCAACTATGGCGGACAACACAAGAAGCAAACTGATGGAGAATCACATCTAGAGATAGATTTGAAGGTTAAATAAGTTTCCCAAGAAATCAAAGATCTATCGGCGGAGCTATCGAATAAAATTGATGCAAGAATCAATCAATCGGTGAAGTCTTCCATGAAACTTTTTCAATCCAATATCTCCAAACAGATGGACGCCCTTGCAAGCATGATTCATGAGCTGAAAGGAGCAAACAATGAACCTGGGCTGAAGGAGGATTCAGGCAAGAAGAAATCAGAAATGGCTAGGAGTCCAGCTGACGAGGTCAGTAAGAAGAATTCCTTGGAAAATCAGCAATCAATTACAAATCCAAAGGTAATTAACTATCTATGCTCAGAATCGAATTCCCCTATTATACATAATCCTAGGGTGATGTTTACAAATGATGATTTGGCTGTTAATTGGAGAGAAAAGTTAGGGAAAAACTTGTGCAGAATTGAATTAACTGCATTTAACGGTGATTAACCTAAAGAATGGATCCGCAGATGCGAGAAGTTTTTCAAATTTTATCAGATTTATGATCCTCATAGAATGGAAGCTGTGGAAATTTACTTAGAAGATAAGGCTGAAATATGGTTCAACAGTGAAAAATCTGTGAGAGGTCATCTCAGTTGGAAAAAATTTGTTAAGGCTGTAGTGAAAAGATTTTCTGATGTTAGTAATAGAGATGTTATTGCTGAATTCAACAAATTATGCCAAGGAGGATCTGTAAAGGGTTACTTAGAAGCATTTGAAGAGCTGAAAACTTTGGTGATTTGTAAAGATTCTCAATTATCTGAGTCATACTTCGTGTCTAGCTTTATTAGTGGCCTGAGGGAGGAATTGAAACCGATAGTAAAGATTTTGAAACCTAATAATCTTATGAAGCCGTTGAGATAGCACTATTACAAGAGATGAATCTTGATTTGATGATGAAGAAAACTATGATTACTCCCAATGTTGGTGCATCGATGACCGGGAATCAAGCTGAGAAGCCATTGTGGAAAAATGATACAGGTGGGAGAAATCACAATGAAAATTATAAGAGGATTTCGCCTCAGGAGGCTCAATACAGAAGAGAACATCATCTTTGTTATAAATGTGGCGAGAAATTTGGACCAGGGCATCAATGTAAGTATAAGCAGGTTAATCACATGGTGGTTCATGAGATGAATGATGATCATGGGGATATTCTGGTAGTTGAAAAGGATTATGAGGATTTGAAAATTATGGAAGAAATGGAACCTGAACATTTCACGGTTCGAGCCATTAGCAATGATGACAAAGACAACTCAATCGCTTTGGAAGGAAATATCTATGGGATGAAGGTTGGTTTGCTACTAGATAGAGGTAGCACTGACAGCTTCGTAGATCCCAAAATGGTGAGAAAATAGGATTGAAGCAACTACCCTTAGACCTTTTTCTATGACAATAGCAGATGGCAGTTAGGTTTGGGGCACAACAATTTCTCCAAAGGTGTCATGGCAAGTGCAGAATCATAAATTTGCATTTGATCTAAGAGTGATGGATTTGGGGGATTTGGATATTATTCTCAGAGTGAACTGGATGAAATTTTCTAGTCCGATCAGCTTTGATTTCAATACTTCAGATGTGGCTTTTTATAGCAAGGGAACTCAATGGTATTTGAAAGGAAATTGCTCTGAATCTAGTTTGAATTTTTCGAGGGGATCTCAGGCTCTGGAAGTGTATTAGTACAGGAAGAGAATGGCTGACATAAATGATATTGAGAGGGACATGCAGTTTAGAGAATATGGGAACCAAAGATAACAGGTTTATCAAGAGCAGTTTAGGTATTACAATCATATGCAAGGAGTGAATGGCAGGGATCGAGTTTACAGAAGGGTTACTCAAGGTAAAGAACATCTTTGCCAAGATGATATTCCTTTAAATCTGCAACAGGTTACTCTTGAATTCTCAGATATCTTTGAATTGCCAACTGAACTTCCTCCTTGTCGAAATGTTGATCACAAAATTCCACTTAAACCGGATGCCCATCCTTTCAGGATCAAGCCTTACCGATACCCTCATGCGCACAAGGACGAGATTGAAAGGCAAGTAGCGGAGTTACTGGACAATAAGACAATACAGCCAAGCATCAGTCCATACTCTTCACCAGTACTTTTAGTCAAAAAGAAAGATGCAAGATGGAGACTATACATAGATTACTGGAAGCTAAATGATCAAACTGTAAAAGATAGATTTCCTATACCGGTTATAGATGAGTTACTCGATGAGTTGTATGGCTCCAAATATTTTACGAAATTGTATCTTCGATCTGGATACCATCAGATTAGGGTGAGCTCAGAAGATGTATACAAAACAGCCTTTCAAACGCATCCCGGTCACTTTGAATTCTTGGTGATGCCATTTAGGTTAACAAATGCCCCGGTAACATTTCAAAGTTTAATGAATCAAATTTTTCAAAGGTTCCTTCGCAAGTTTATATTGGTTTTCTTTGAAGAAATCTTAATCTACAGTAAAACTCTGGATGAACACGTTGATCAAGTGAGGAAGGTTTTGAGTATCGTGAGGGAACATAAGCTATTTGCGAAACGTTGTAAATTTTTGTTTACTAAATCTAAATTAGAGTATTTGAGACACTTAATTTCTGAGCACGGAGTGTAAATGGACCAACAGAGAGTTGCATGCATTGTTGACTGGCCTATTCCTGGAAACATTAAGGAGTTACGAAGCTTTTTGGGTTTGACTGGTTAGTATCGTAGATTTGTAGCAGGATACAAAATATTATGCAGACCATGACACGATCTACGGAGGAAAGAGGCATTCCAGTGGTCTGCGCGAGCTACGACTACTTTTCAAAAACTTAATTCAGTAATCACCACAGCTCCAGTCCTCAATATAACAGAATTTGATAAGAGTTTGGTGATTGAAACCGACGCATGTGATGTGGGGATAGGTGTGGTGCTTATGCATGAAGGAAAACCCATAGCTTATCTAAGTAAAGCTTTTTGTCCTAGAAATAGAGGACTATCGACATTTGAAAAATAATTTTTGGCACTTGTAATGGCGGTGGACAAGTGGAAACATTATTTGGTGGGAAGTCATTTCATCGTTAAGACTGACCATCAAAGTCTTAAGTACCTAACAGAGAAGAAATTAACCAACGCTCTACAACACAAATGGATTACAAAACTCCTCGATCTTAGTTTTGAAATACAATATAAGAAGTGGGTTGAAAACAAGGTTGCGGATGCACTTTCGAGGAAGCCTAAAAAACCAGGGAACAGTTCTACAGATCTTCATTTTGTGAAGATTGATGAAGAGATTGAAGCTGAGAGAAATGTTATTGCAGGTTTGGGAGATAAAATATCTCCCCTGGAGTTGGTACTTCAAAAACCATTGGAAAGTGCTCCTACTCATTCTCGCTTTAAGGATCAGTTTCAGGAGAACTTGACTAAGAATTTGTTTTCTCCAACAATATCAAAAGGGCAGCAAAAACAAAGGAGAGGGAGAGGAAATGGTTAATAAATGCAGGGTCATTAACTCTTCTGTTGTAGTACCTGAGTGGATTCAAAAATTAGAACAAAGTTATGAAGGGGATGAACATTCACAACATCCCATAGCAGCAGCAGCTATATCATCTAACAATTCTTCTGAATATTCATTTGTTAAAGGAATGTTAAAGCAAGGCAACAGGATCTTTGTGGGATCTTCTAATGATGTCAGGAAAAAAAATTGAAGGATATGCACTCTTCACCTATTGGAGGGCATTCAGGTCAACGTGCTACGATCAGAAGAGTTTTATCCATCTTTACATGGCCGAGGATGAAACAAGATATTATTGAGTATATTCGAAGTTGTGAAGTTTTTCAAAGAAACAGAGTCAGTTATACCCGCTGCTCAAAATCTATTGCAAAGGAAGGATCAGGTCAATCAGCTGCTTAAAAAGCACCTGCAACAAGCTCAGGCCATAATGAAGAACTACGTCGATGCTAAAAGATCAAATAGAATTCTCCAAGTAAGTGACTGGGTGTATCTCAAACTACAAAGGCACAGACAAGAAGTGCAGGGCTTTAACAACTTCAAAACTTGCTGCCAGGTTCTTTGGCCCTTACTTAGTGGAGCAGAAAATTGGAGAAGTAGCTTATAAGATTAAACTACCACCTATCAGCAAATTACAACCAGTTTTTCATGTTTCCCTGAAGAAACATTATGGAGCTCCACCATTAACTTCCACAGATATACCAGAAGTGGTGTGCCAAGAAGTTCAGCTGCTTTAACCAAATAGAGTGTTACAACGGTGGTTGGTCGAGGTGGACGGGCAAACTCAGGTGCAGTGGTTAATCGAATGGAAGGGGTTGCCATTGAAGGAAGCTTCGTGGGAATTTGTCTCCTTCATACAGAATCAGTACCCCAGTTTTCGAGCTTGAGGACAAGCTCGATCTGAGAGGGAGGGTTTGTTATAAACCCAATGGTATAGTCATCCTTCTACTATGTTCGTTCAGATTCCAGAGAAATTTTTTCAACTGAAGAGATGCAAACTCAATTGCAGTTGAAGTGGTTGAAGACCAGTTAAGAGAAGGTTGGGAATTAGCTGAAGCATTCAACGGTTCTCCAACAGAATTTCAGATAGATTACCGGTTCCGATGGTCAGTATAAGTAGATCTGTAGCTTTAGTTTCAAAGTATTTGTTGGCAATGTAGCTAGAATCAAATTGCAAATATGCTTTTCCCACCTGCATTCTGAACTTCTTTCTCATCTTACTTTATTTTCTATATTGAAATTACTACTTTGGGTTTTTCTAGTTATTGAGTACTTGACAGAAATTACCTACATCTGTGGGGTCTAGCTAAGTTCAGAATAAATTCACATACAATATAAAGTACACCATACAACTATATTTTATCTTATCTAATTAAGATGTGTGGATATTGCAAGCTCCCCTTGCTACCGATCTCATTCTCCCGAGAAATTAAGGTATATGACACTGAACTTGATCAATAGTTTAAGACCATGTTGGAACATGGATGGATAGCTCTAGAGTACTGTTGAAATATATGAAAAACTAGAGGCAGATTTTCTTTAATTAAATCCGTAAGTAACTCAATCGTGATATCCATCAATATATAGACCATGAGTAGTTTAGAATTCTCCACATTTGTCTTTAAAGTATTTTGTTTCCAAATCTACTTCTGAAGATAAAGGCTAAGAATACTGATTTAGTTGTACCGGTGCTCTATCCGAGCAAATCGAATAACTTTCTCTTTGAGATAGGTTAAAATCTTCCTTGGAATCCTTCAGAGACTAGATCTGCATCTACATCTGCTGCAAAGGTTAAGGTGACTCGGATTCTGACTATTGATGCCAAGATAGCAGCCCTGAAAGTTCAGATAGCAGCAACTATAAATGTAGAGAAAGTCAGAATAGAGGGATTAGAGACACAGTTAGCTGCTCTTAAAGATATTTGAAGGTTCTGCTATGGCTATGTCCCAACATAGGCCAAATATTTGCTTCAGGGGGAGCTGCATTTATTTGATATTTTAATTTGGTTTTCTGTGTCTATTGCGTCTGGCATGTTTATGGTCTTAAGGGGGAGATATTTTGATTTCCTTTTCATGATTTATTGGCTCTGTTGGGTTGATGTTCCAAAATGCTTATTATTCCTGGACGTTGAGCGAGTTCTGAAATTTAGGAGGAGATATTATGTTTCTATGTTCCAACATCCAGAGTGGTTTTCAAATATTGATGTTCATATTTGCATAAGTTCTTGTGGTAAAATCCTAAAAGGGTGCTTGGGTCCACAAAATGATAAAGGGGGAGATTGTAAAGTCCATATTTAGTTAATTGACAATTTGTAGAAATTATGCAAATATGTAAAGTGTATGTTGAAACATAAATATGGAAAGATATGCGGCAAAAAGGAAATCTGAGGTGGTAGAAATATTCCATCCATGATTTGTGATTGAAGAATATATCAATTCACCTCTAATCAAAGCCGAGATAATGCATGGACGTCACAAAGAAAATCTTAACCTAGTAAGATACAACTTGAAAGACTACACTCTCTTGAATCAGCCGGCCAAGATTCATTAGGCCTTAATGTTAATGCAGTAGAGCAGTTTGGCCATTTATCGAGTAATATTGTAGTATTTGAAGAGGGAATCCAACATTTTACAATAGTCTAAAATAGACAGAAATACCTAGTAGTCAAGCTAGATGAAGTAGCATTCCCTTGAGTGGCCAATAAGACTGAAATCCTTCAGTAAATTCTAACAAAATCTAATCATCGGTTAGTGCAAAGTCCTTCGTATAAACAGTCTCAAAATTCTAAGGGATAGGTAGTCCAAGCCACTGATTGATAAGCTTTTCAAAAAAATCTCACCGCCTCGTCTCTGATATATACCATGTTGTACCACTCAGAATCTGAATCCATGTTGTCTCCCGTCATATTATAATATATTCTTGTACAATTTCTTGGTTGTATTCCTTGTAGATTGAGGCATATGTACCGCTTTCTCTGATGTTGAAACATCAAATCCTTTCATTTCTTCAGAATTAACATCCTTGATATGTATCGGCGTTAGAACATCACCATGCTCAGCTTCCTTAACTTAATCAATACTTTCTCCTCTCATATGGTGTTGGAGCACGGGCTTGTTCACCAACCAAATCATAATCTTCTCAAGTCACATTCAATGATGTTTGAACATCAAAATCTCTAATCACCTCAGTCTCATTTATTTCTATGTCCACAGCTTTTCTCCATGTCTCCATACTCTATGTTGAAACATAACCAGTATCACTGCCCTCCAACTCCCCATCATCTTAAACCAAAATACTAGGAGGCGTCATCTTTCTAATTTATTCGATCATCATTTACATCTCATGATCAAACTTGACCACATCATAATCATCCTTACCAGCATGTCAATCATAATTTCTCCTAATCTTAAGCTTGCAGGATCCAGAAGCATGAGTATAGAAGTAAAAGTACTTTTTATCCTTTCCAAGATAAATCCATCATTGTCTTTTCACCAACTAGCCATCACATAATCACTATAATGTATACAACACCAACTTCCAACATATCCAACTACGCCTCCATTTTTTTCTTCTCTTTTTTACTTTGATTTATTTTTCTAATGTATGTACAAAAAATTTAAAAATTAATGAGAAAAGTAAATATCTCTAATTCGACGAACATCTAAGTGTTGTCCAAGGAGCTCAAAAGTCGCAGAGTCCAAAAGATTTGTGAAAATATCCGCAAATTTTTCGAATGTTGGATCATCGTCAACCACCACTTCTTTCCTCTCAACCAGATATCAACTAAAATAATGTCTTGTATCAATGAGTTTTGTCCAAGAATACGGTACTGGATTTTTTGAGATGTCAATAGCACTTTTTTTGTCACATAACACCGTTAGAAGCCCCTATTTAATTCTATAATCACTCAACATTTGCTTCATCCATAAGAATTGTGCAAAAACAACTTCCATCTGTAAGATACTCTGCCTCAGAAGTTAATAAAGAAATAGAATTTTTTTCTTTCTATACCATGACACCGAATTTGGCCCCATAAAGAAACATCCAAAGGAAGTGCTTTTACGATCATCCACAGTTCCTGCCCAGTCTGAATCACTATAACCAACCAGATGAGAGTCTTGATTTTTAAAATGTCATATTCCATATTCAGACATCACACTAACATATCGAATTATCAAGTGAGATTCCTTTGGATCAGCCTAAAATCTTGTATTCCTACGTTGAAACATATATCTTGCCGACTTGTTGTAAGATACAGTAAACTCCCAATCACACTTATCTCAAATTCAGCCTACATCAAATTCACAAAATCATGTACCAAGGATTGTGAAGTAGACAAGAAGATCATATCATCAACATATATTTAACCAATCAGTATATTTGATGATTCACAAAAAACAAGCAATGTGCGATCTACTACCCCTCGACAATAGCCTTTTGGATTAGAAAGGCAGTGAGTCTCTCATATCATGCCATTGGTGCCTGTTTTTAGCCATATAATGCCTCCTTGAGATGATGCTTGTGGTGTGGATAATTAGGATCCTTAAATCCTTTGGACTGTTCCACAAATATCCCTTCATTAAATACTTAATTCAGGAAGGTACTTTTGACACCCATCTGGTATAAAGTGAAATCCAGAGTGCAAGCAATAGCAAGTAAAATCTGAATAAATTTTGACCTGGGAAATGGTGCAACGGTCTCATCAAAATCAACTCCTTCAATCTGAGAGTATCCTTCAGCTACCAACCTTGCTTAGTTTCAGGTAATATGTCCATCTGCCTCGATCCACTTTTTTCCTAAGACATTTACTCCTTTAAGGTGAGGGGTAAGGTACCACACATCGTTGTATTCAAATTGCCCAAGTTCTTCTTGCATTGTCGCAATCCAATATTCATCAAGGACGACCTCATTGTAATTCATGGGTTCATAGAGGGAGGGAAAACATTTTTGTCCAGCAAGTTCCCTATAGCTAACCCGAGGGATTGATCGACTCCTTCTTCTGCTTGTTTCAGCTTGCACTGATGTTGGAACATGGGAGGGCTCTTGGGAGGAAGGTTTTGCAAAATCAATGAAGTTATAAGAGTCACCAGCTTCAATCATAGTATCTACCTCATATGATGTTCCAATATTATTATGCCCCTGGTCTTAGAAATCATCCGATGTTGGAACATGGTGAGAATTTGATTTTTCTTTGTCAGTCATTGGCATTTTGATCTCATTATATTCAAAACTCAAGCAGTTCACTTCTTGTTCCAACAAGTAACATTTGTCTAATGACCGAGTACAAGTAAGTACTTTCTTGTTGCCATGTTCACTGTGAACCTCTCCTTATGAAATTCCACGATCACATTATCATCACAAAGTTGATTGATACTTAGGAGACTAGGCATTAGATCTTCCACCAACAGAACATTGGTAAAGGTTGGAAATCCCTTTATCGACAGCTCACATTTTCCAACTAACCTACTTGTCTTTCCATCGCCAAAGGTAACAAATCCACCATCAAAGGGTTCGATATTCTTTAAGTACTCTCGAGATCCATTCATATGTCGAGAACATCCACTATTAAAGTGTCATAAATCCTTAGAGTATACAATGAGAGAAGTGTGAGCAAAAAGGCACAAATTAGAGATTTTAGGGATTCATGACTTTCTAACCATCTTTGACTGTAGCACATCATCCATTTTGGAACATTCTAAGAGTTATCATTCATTCATAATATCTAAAGAAATGATCCTCTGTATGACCTTGATAGATATAGTAACCACACATTAAAGCTTTTCGTGGGGGTGTTTTGACCACTTTTATCTTCAGAACTTAAACCTCTATTTTGAATACCCCAGTGCTAGTTGATGGTTTTTCATAGCTTATACCTTGTCGACTTCCAGAACTCTGGACCATGGTGAGTAAATTATCCAATTTTTCTTTTTCAGTATTCAACGTGTTAATAGTCGTCTCAGCAACTTCGGCCCTCTTTGTCGACGAACTCAGATTTAATTCCAACAACTCAATTTCCCTCCTGAGTCGTTCCACTAGGGATGCCATCTCTCTTCCTTTTTCTGGTAAGAGGTTTTTCTCTTCTTTTTTTCAAGAGTTTGTTAGTATCAACAACTTTCAGCCACATTTCATACATCTTTTCATATGCAGCATAAACATCTTCATCATTCACTTATGTCAGCATAAACATCTTCATCATTCACACTCATGTCTTCGTCATCGCTTGAGGAGTATTCTTTACTTACCTTGTCTGTGTTGGAACATCGGACTTTGGCTACCTGAACTACGTTGGAACATCGATCCACTTCTTCATTATGATGTTGGACCATTCAGTACCAACTTCTGAGCCTCCTTGAAGTTGTTCTCTGAAAGCCATATAATTACTAGTCAATTCATCTCCATGATTCTTCTCTTCTTCATCTTCACTCCATGAGGTAACATATGATTTTCCTTGCTTCTTCTGAGTGTTGGCACATTCAGCCTGGATATATCCATACCCTTCACATTCTTGACTTCGTTAATCTCCATTTTGACTTCTTGAGAACTGCTGAGTGATTTGCTCCATCTATGGCTCTCGATTATTGCCAGAGTCTTGAAACCATAATCTGTTTCCATTAAAACTTTCCTTGGAACTCTTATTTACAACTTTCTTCAGCATCCTTGAGATATTCCTTGTGATAAGAGGAAGTTCTTCATTTATATCATCGATATCTTCTTCATGATTGTTTCTTGACGACGAAGTTTATAATGCCAACTCCTTATTCGTTAAATGTTCCAACGTCTTCTTATATGTTTGTAGTGATCCCATCAGGTCATTCAAAGTCATTGTGCCCACATCCCTTACTTCTTCTATTGCAACTAACTTTATGGAAAATTGTTGGGGGAAATGATCTCATTGTCTTCTTCACTAGTTCAGACTCTTTGTAAAATTTTCCGAATTGATGCGCCATATTTGTGATGTCTCTAAATCTTCCATTGAACACTGCAATAGCCCCATCTTCTTCCATTTTTAGCTCTTAGAATTTTGTGGCCAACATTTGTAGCCTTAATTCACGTACACGACGTTTTCCCTCATGGACAGTTTGTAGGATATCACATGCTTTCTTTGTCTAAAAACACATAGAGATGAGTTTGAACTAATTTTCATCCACCGCAATAAAGATGGCATTTAATGCTCCATATTTTTCCAATCCAGCCACTTATTCATCTATTGTCCATGACTCTTTAGGCTTAACTACTAGTTCTTTAGAACTAGATTCTCCATCTTCAGAAATTCCAACAATTGGGAGTTTTCATTCTGTTTCAACATAGTGCCAAGCCAATTCATTCAGTGAATTTATATACACTCGCATGCGAGCCTTCCAGTAGTTGTAATTCGTTCCTTCCAATAATGGTGGCCAAGACACAGAATCTCCATCTTTGGTCGCCATTGGTAAAACCAGATCACATTTTCCTTGTCAAAACCAAGGTAAAACAAGTGACTTAGCTCTAATACCAATTGAAATTATAGTTTTACCAATCTTCTAATTTTAATCCAAATAATTAGTTGCAACTTAAACCAGGTATGTTAAAATATAAAAACTAACACATGAGACTTGGTACACAGTTCGGTGAAATCACCTACATCGGTGGGGCCTAGTCCAGTTCAGAATCAATCCACTAATCAGAAAGTTACGGTACAAAGTGCACCATGCAAATATACTTATCCAATTATAACGTGTGGATTTCACAAGCTCCCCTTGCTACTGATCCACCTTGGTCAGACTCCCACTGACCTTGAAGCTTGTCGACGTTGGATCTCCTCCTCCTAAGGAATTAAGGTTAATGATTCTGACCTTGTTCAACAGTTTAAGACCATGTTGGAACACTGATGGATAACTCTAGAGTACTCTCAAAATATATATATGAAAATCTAGATGCAAGTTTTCTTCAATTAAATCCGTAAGTAACTCAGCCGTGATATCCATCAATATATATACCATGAGCAGTTTGGAATTCTCCATATGTGTTTTCAAAATATTTCATTTCCAAATATACTTCAGAAGCATATCATAATCAATTGAATATAGAGATTTTCCTTATCAAACGAAATCCCTTGAGGATAATTTATTTTTTCATAAATATAATTCCTTAATAATATTTTTTTTTCATAAATTCAATATGTTTCAATAACATGGGGAATAAATATTTCATTTTCTTCAATTTCCCCACTACACCACACAAGTAATATTCTTCGCACGCTAAATATTATGTTCTATCATGGAAAGTCTTCGTACGCATGAAGTCTTGTGTGAATATAATTTTTTCTCCTTCTCAAATTCTGGTTTTAATCAAATCTCTTGGAAATATAATTATCAAATATAATCCATTAACAAAAGGAATTAATATATTCTGTCCAAATCCTTTCCAAAAGGATATTTATCAAATCAATTATAATTTTCATAATACCAATCCAATCACATAATATAGAAATTGATATATTCTTCAATCACAAATCATAGACGGAATATTTTTACCACCTCAGATTTCCTTTTTGCCGCATATATTTCCATATTGATGTTTCAACATATACTTTCCATGTTTGCATAATTTTCACAAATTGTCAATTAACTAAATATGGACTTTACAGTAATCAATCATAACTCGTTAAAATATATAACTTCTAAAAAATATATTTATAATCATAAGTATCTCATTGTATTATATATGTGTGTGTACATATATATGTGTGTGGGTGGGTGTGTGTGTGTGTATATATATATATATATACAGCTGCCCCTCCACCTCATCTGTCACTCTCAGCCCGCTGCCACCTGCCCTAGCTACCTCACCCTAGCCACGACTTCCCCTCATCCTCCACCCCAGCCTAGTACCCCAGCCCCAGCCACTCTTGAACCCACTCCGCTTCTCATCTTCATCCCCACCCCCGTTTAACTTTCTCTAATTTACCACCACACAACCACTTCCCACCATCCTCGAACTCATCCCACTCCTCGTCTTTGTCCCTGATTCACTACCACCACCACCCTCGAACTTTCAATCTACAACCACCGCACACCGCACAATCTAAAATCTCAAATATCATCACTACCGATGGGGGAAGACAAAAAACTGAGAAATAAGAAGGGTTTTGAATGAGAAACAGAATGAGAAAGAAGGGGTGGGGGAGAAGGTGATATGAGAAAGGAACTGAGAGAAGACGATGGGGAAGAAGGGTTTCCTTTTTTATTTTTTATTTTTGTAATTCAATGGAAAAATCATCCTTTCACAATAATCTAGCCAACTGATCATTGACTAAAAAGTGGAATCAAGGGTTATTTTGGAAGTTTCTGAGATTGCATGGTTATATTGGCACTTTTTGCCTAAAGTTAGGGTCATTTTAGCACGTAACTCTAATATATACTATTATAACTTACTAATTATAATGTTATTAATATTTTAAATAACATAATTTATGAAGAGACTCAAAACTATAAGTTCGGTCTCTTGAAAGACGATCTTTCCATAAACTATGCAAACACAAAGGAATCAAGTGCAATTTTATCACAAAAAGATGAAAATTTTGCGGGTCCAGAATAGTTGAAATCCGGGTCAAATCCGGGTCAATTTTATCACACGTTTATTTAAGGTAAAAACCCTGGATTTCTTTCCTTTACCCCAAACCTTTCGTCAGCTCAAATTTCATTACATTTCATTGTTTTATAATTTAATACCTATGTTTCAACCTAAAGTTATAAAATTTTATATTGAACAGTTTCAAGAGATATTTTGAAATTACAGATCAGGGAAGAAGAATCACGAAAATAAATTTAGCTGAAAACACAAATAAGTAACTGGAATATGTTTTATTCTAAATATGTTATCTTTCTAACCAAACTCAAATGCTCCACTTTCACTTATTGTAGAGTATGAACATATATCAAACTCAAATGTTTCTAAATTGGTCTTTCTATATATCTATTAAAAAGGGTTTTCCCCAAAACTTTGTCCAAACTATTACACAAATGACAATTTGGAATAAAAAGTGAAAATATAGTAAAACACAATAATTAAATTTTAATTTAAAATGAAAATGAAAATAAAATTTTATAAAATTATAAATACACACTTTGTGAACATTGCAACAAATTAAATAAAACTGAAATCATATGGTTATAAAAGCAAGATAATATTTCTGTTAAGAAATAAAATTTTAATATTGTGCACTAAAATATGATAAAAATTAAAATTATATTTGTAAAAAATAAACTATAAACATTTCAGAATATAAGTTTTACGAAAATTATACTCCCTATGTCCCAAAATAATTGGTTTTTTTTACTTTTGACTTAATATTTTATGTAAACTGATGTGGCAAAGAATAATTCTGAAGAGGTAGGGATATTTTGGGTAAATGGTGGGCCCAATCAAAAAGTTGTTGAAATTAAAAAAGGATATTGTAAGAATTTTACAACATATACTTTACCATTTTTGGTAAGAATTAAAATGTGTCATTTTATGTGAGACGTAAGAAAATACAAAGTGAGCCCCTCTACCAACAAATAAGGTGACATGTGTCACACCCTTATCACTTAACTAACAAGCTCCTTAAAAAATGGAGGGGCCTATTTCAGCCCAATCTGTACCGGTTATGAGCTTATTGGTCTTTCTCCAATATTTTATTCATTCCACATCAAAAACCCCATGATATGGGTTGTTGATGAACATGGCTTAAGAGCTCTCTAGTGCAGACCTCTCTTTGTAAAATATCTATAGACGCGTAGGACTAATGGTCTGAAAAAATAAAATTTATCTCCAATGCTAGATTCAGTTTAGGGGGGATCAATCTGACATGGATGACAACAAAATGTCATAGTGAGGTCGTCACTTTGTGAACTCGTCAAAGTTTTCATACATAAAAATTCCAATCTGTTTAAATTTTTAATCAAGTTTCCATTACTCCTATGATATAAATTTGCTTGCTAACCTTGTGGACGGGCTTATCAAGCTTGCTGGGATTTATGAAATCCGTAAGTCCAATAGCTTTGTCACTTTATGAGTGATCTTAGGAAGGAATTGACACCCATGATTAAACTCTTTAAACCTGATTCTTTGCATGAGACAATAGAAATAGCATGTTTACAAGAATTGAACCTAGAAGTACAGAATAAGAGACAAAATGAGACTATGCATATACGCCAATGAGGCTGAGGCAGTCAAATTAAAAATGGAGCTGATAAGCCTAAATGGAATCAGACTGGGGGTGATAGTAAACAAATGTCGGATTAAGTAACATGGCAAAGTAATGCAGCAGAAAAGAAAGCTATGAATAAAATTTCTAAGAATTTCACCTCAGGAGCTTCAATTTAGAAAAAAAAATCACCTATGTTTTAAATATAGTGAAAAATTTACCCCTAGATATAGTAATAAATATAAGAAAATGCATCAGATTGTTAAATCTTTAGCCTAGGGTGAAATTTAAGTTGAAAAACTGGAAGAACATAAAGAAGAGTTGGTTAACAAAGAGCCTGATATGTTATCATTAAACCAAATTGGTAGGGACATAAACTTAATAATTAATACTTTGACGATGTATATATTGATCAGAGGTGTGAGGATCAGCATTCTGTTAGATACGAAGTCAACTAATAGTTTTATTGACCCAATTGTAACCCAAGCTTTGAATCTTGAGATGATCAGAACTTGACCCTTCTTAATTATTGTGGCTAATGGTAGCAAAGTGTATGGGATGGGCCTACGTCCAAAGGTATCTGGGAGATCAGAAACCGTGAGTTTACTTTTGATTTTAATGGCACTAGGTGGTGTGGATATTATTTTGGGTGTTGACTGGATGAAGTGTTTTATCCTGATTACATTTGATTTTAGGGCACAAAATGTACCTATATTTAGTCAGGGTTACCATTGGATGCTACAGGGATCTACCGAGTATGTGGATATTTATTTGGTGAAGCAGATTAAGCAACTTGAATCCAAAAAATGTAAGATATTCATGGTTTAGTTGAATCGGGATGAGTCAAATATGATGATACTGAGGAAAAGACATGGCAATAAGACTAGTTCAAACAATGGATCAGAAGAAATGAAAATATGGGGGATAAAATAAGAAAATGATGAAGGATCTTTTTTCATAATGAGATTAAGTGATGAGGAAGATCTGGTACAAAGTTGGTCAGGTTTAATTGCAAAAATAGGTTTTGATCATGTAGCAGTCTCAGAAAATGCAAAATTGGGATTGGAGCAAGGAGATGCTAAGATTGACATAACCATCAAAGGATTATAAATACCAACAAATACCAAGAAATTTTGGTTACATTTCCAAAATATTTTTTCGATCCCTAAATAGTTACAACCACAAAGAACCGTTGATCACCAAATTGTTTTAAAGTCTAACTCCAAGCCTTTTAAAATAAAATCTTATAGGTGTGTGCACGCTTACAAGCCTGAAATAGAGAAGCAAGTGAAAGAAATATTAGATAACAAGGTGATCTGGTTTAACAACAACCTCTATACATCTCTGGAGGTGTTAGTGAATAAAAAGGATTTGACATGGAGAATGTGCATAAACTATATGAGATTAAACCAATTTGACTGCAAAGGATCGTTTCCCTATCCCAATAATCAATGAACTCTTAGATGAGTTAAAATGGAGCTAGATACTTTTCTAAGCTTGATTTGAAGGCATAATATCACCAAACTCGAGTCAAAAGAGATGATATTATTAAGACTGCTTTTCAAACTCATCACGACCATTTTGAATTTATTATGTTGTCTTTGGTTTGACGAATGCTCTAACCACATTTCAAAGTTTGATGAACCAAATCTTTAGCGACTATCTCAGAAACTATGTATTGATGTTTTTCAATGATATCATTGTTTATAACAAAACTTTAGAGGAACATAATGAGCACTTGATATCAGTTTTACTAATTCTTCAATAGCACAAATTGTATGCAAAACATTCAAAATGTTAGTTTTCCAAGAGCCAAGTAGAATACTTAGGGTATATAATCTAAGGGAGAGGGGTTGAAGTGGAAAGCAACAAGATTGAAAGTATAATGAAATGGCTTCATGCCGAAAACAATGAAGGAACTTAGAGGTTTTCTGGGGTTTAATGGGCTACTACAGGTGGTTCATGGCTCATTATGGTATTATATGTAAGCCTCTCCATCAGTTATTGGGGAAGGATTCATTTAATTGGGATGAGGAGGTCACACGACTACAAGCATTTGATCAGTTGAAGAAGACCATGAATTCAGCCCTAGATTTGCCTAAATCAGATCTCCAAACCATGTACCACTAATAGCCAGTTTCAAACTGATCAAGCCAGTGTCAGGCTGATGATTAGACAATTTAGTTTCCATCAGTTTCAAAACTCTGGCTGCTAAAATAGAAGCTTATGATGGGTATGGAGAATATTGCAGAGTTAGAGACATAATAACGATGGTATCTACGTGGATAAATCAATTGAAAGCAACTGTGAGGGAGATCCTGTCAGTCAGGAACTAATTACTGCAACAATTTTATTAGGAGGAAGCGACATGAATGACTCTGTGTAATACTATTATGTGAAGCTAATCTTGAGAAAACATGATAAGATTTACGTGGGAGCATAAAAAATATTAAAGGTTAGATTATGCAAGCAATGCACACATCAGATGTGGGTGGACACTCAGGTTAATCTGCAACAGTTAGAAGGATCATATCTTTGTTTCATTGGCTGAAAATCAAGAGGGAGGTGGGGGCTTTTATTAGAAACTGTGTGTGTGACAAATAAACAAGGTGGGGCATTACTTAATACCTAGACTTTTATAGCCTATTCATATTCCCACACATCCTAGGACTCAAATTAGTGTGGATTTTGTGGGAAAACTCCTAGATTCCGAGGGAAAGAATACAATGTTAGTGGTGATTGATAGGCTCACAAAGTATGGCCATTTTATATCTCTCACACCATTTCACTGATCTTCACATAGCTAAGGTATTTCACAGTGAAATCTACCAATTACATGGAATCTCATAGTCGATTATATCGGATAGAGACAAGTTGTTCACTAGTTATTTTTAGAGAGAGCTAATGGAACTCATGGGAGTTCAACTGAAATTCAAATCGGCATACCATCCTCAGACTGGCGGCCAAACAGATAGGCTAAATCAGGCAGTGGATAATTATTTACGTTGTTTTTGTTGCAACAAACTAGATTCCTGAAGCAGTCGGCTAGCATCAGCGAAGTGTTTGTACAATACTTATTATTATTCAGGCATAAAAATGACATCGTATGGAGTATTTTATGGAGTAAAGACATTAAATGTACCCTTGGGAAATTTCAGGGAGAGTCTTATTACATCAGTTGCTAATATAATGCACCAAAGGGATCAGATAAACCAATTGATAAAACAACATTTACATGAAGCATAGATAGAGATGAAATTATTTGCCGACAACAGAGGATTGGAAAGAGTGATGAATGTGGGGGATTGGGTACTTTTAAAACTACCAAAGTACAAACAGAGTTTTGTGGTTCAAAATGATACGATGAAACTGGCTCTTATATTTTCTGGACCATATCAAGTAGTTCAGAAGATAGTTCAGTCGCATACAGGTTGAACTTGCCCAGTACTAATCGTGTACACCAATCTTTCATGTGTTACCTTTAAGAAGTACACAGGGAATCAACATCAACAAAGAACAGACATCCCTGAGCAAGATTTGGATTAAGTAACAATGATGGAACCAGAGAGAATTGTACAAAGACGAACGCAACAAAGGGGGAGGAACAAGTAGTTAAATGATTTATTCAATAGAAAAGACTGCACGTTGAAGAAAATTCATGGGAAGATGTGCAAACCATTAAAACACAATTTCCAGAATTTCAAGCTTGAGGACAAGCTCAGTTTAAGGGAAGAGGGGTTGACATGGATGTAGGAGGTAGATAAGTTGCTTCAAAAAACAACCAAAACATCAAATGCCCTTAACAAACCTAAGCTAAAGAACAAGGTGGGAAGTTGTAAATCAGCATAACTACTAGACCGTTAGAGGATGGTTATCAGATAGTTGTTAATCAGTTAGGGGAAGAGAGATTAGGGAGCTGAAACATATAAATAGGAGGAAGATCCATAGCATAGGCATCAATTGTTTAAGCCGGATCTTGAATTGTTGAAACAAGTTATCATTGCAACGTCTCTCTTCTTATCTTTCTTTCTTGTTTTATAGTCAATTTCTCTTTTACATCTTTGATTGTAACATTCCTTAATCAGTTGCTTGTGCTTGCAACCAAGGACCGATTTCTTAATTAGGAAAGCACATAAAAACAACCCATCGTTGGGTTTTGTGGTTTTTTAGTGACTTCCTATTAACTAGTAAGGAGTCACCGATAATAATAATTGCTATCAATATTTGACGATCAGTATCAAAGTTTAGCTATGTGATGATTAGTAATAACCTCTAGGACTGTCATTCAGCTATGAATTTCATATCCCAATCGCATGAATAGTGTAAGACGCAATACAAATTGAAAGGTTATACAAAACATTTTCTTAAATCTTTAAGCAGCAAAGTAGTAATTTTACATGTCATCCGAATACGTCATAGGCTATTCCAAACTATAAACATATGCATGTTAATTACATGATTTTCAGCAATTCACAAGTTTGCAAAAGCGTTTACGGTAAATTACAACATTTGTCGTAAATAACGAACTGTATTAACGATGTTATGATACTTTTTTATAATACTAAAGTATTTGATGATAAATGAGAAAAAAATGAAGTTGTGAGATGGACATAAACGGTAAAACAAAGAGAGTTTTATTTAAGGATGTTGTTAAAAGCTGTGTAAATAAACATATAATTACAAAGTCGAAGCAATGTGTGGATAATTGGTAAAAAATGATAACCTGCATTCTCGTAAAGAACCTTACATTCATCAACATTCTGCACAAGAGATAAAGGTTTGTCATGTTGCAAAAAATTTATAGAGGAGAGGTAAACAACTACATCAATTAATAAGAGCACCATTCTTTGCTATGATTTGTGAGTGTTCCAAAAGTTTAACTGTGTATGACCGTCAATGGACACATTCCTATTTTTATCAACTACAATGACAACGACAGTGATAACCTAGCAAAATAACCATAGAATAATGCATATCAAAGTTGATAATTATAATCAGTGAACCAGCAGACTGCAATGTTTTGACTCTGTTCAATTTAGTTGTATCCAAGCACCCTTTCCCGCACCTAATTACTAATCCAACCACTTAGACATACACTACATCCATTCCAAGCTGCACAAAATTCATTCCCTTGTGCAATAAAAGGAAGCAAAATCTAATCCAAAACTTTCCACAATATTAATGCAAATCTATAAAATGTGCATGCATTGAACTCACATTATATCCACAGCAAAATGAATTAATAGAAAATCAATGACATAGCTATATTGCGCAAGAAACGAAATAATACCCTAAGAAAATGAATCA
>JAULKM010125902.1:0-20180 GCA_032355605.1 Rubia tinctorum | reverse complement strand
AAGATTTAGGCTCTGATACCATGTATGAAATAATTTTTTGATTTAATTTATGATTTGGTTACAATTTATAGGAGATACAAGAGACCTATACATAGTTATAAAAGGAAAAATAATTATAGTCCGTGCAGAAGTAATATTCAAATTCTTTAACAACAAACTTTTTTTAAAAAAAATTTCATGAACAATCACTACATATTAACTTATTCCCGACATAATTGTTGGGGAAAGTTAATCTCTTTGGGCAAAATCAAGATAATAAACGTGATATGAATTTCCTTGCGAAAACTATATTTGTAGAATTTTGAGAAGCACCTGATACCAAAGGACCCGTAGAACTACCTTTCAATCGAAGACAACACAAAAGAACGTCTAATAGAAGATGCAACTTTACGAACTTCACTCACTACTAGAAAACAGGTACATAGGTACCGATTGAATTTTACTGGTGCAAGAGTACCAATGTTGGAATTAATAATAGCACCAGTACAAAAACCAGAAAATTATGATACCGATGCCTATATGAACTAATTCACCGATTACGACATACCGGTGCAGAAAACCGGTGCGAAGGAAGAAAAATAAAAAGTCTGAGCATCGGTATAGTGAATACCGATGCAGTTTACCGGTGCAAAACATAAAATTGCATGGGAAAAGGGAAACTCCAGCACCCGTAATGTATGTGGTACGGGTGATGATGGTAAAAATCACTTGGGAAATGGTTGTTAGCAGCACCGGGTTGAGATTTTAGATCTAGCACTGGTTCGTTGATCTGTGCTAGTAAGTAGAAGACGCATGAAAGGAATAATTTTAGCAGCGGTAGTTTTTTTCTACTGGTGCTGATGTAAAAAAAACACACAGAAAATCATCAAAACTTAGCACCAGTTTCAATATTAGTCCTAGCACCTCATTTATTACCGGTTCTAGCATGTGAAAGTCAACAATGACACTGGTATAATTGGTTTATACCGGTACTAATGGTGCATTATATGCACACCTACCACATTTTTTGTGGAGGGTAAAAAGTGGAAGATGGTGTTGTATATGTTCATTAATAGAAATTTTTGGGTGGAGAAGACATTCAATGCTTATCAATAAAAAAACCTTGAAGGTACTTTATATTTTGTTTTAATTTACTAAATATATTGTGGTGTATGTGTGGAATGATAGGTTGCCATATTTTTTTGCATGTTTGCTCATTTGATCATTGTAATGTTGGTTCACACTATGCATGAAATGGGTTTTCTAGGTAGTATTGTTTATGTATTGAATGGCTTTTGCAAGCATGTGGTTTGATAAGGTGTGGTACTAATATGATGTTGGATGTTGTGGATTGTAACTTGATGTTTCATGAATACAATTAGTTTTGGGGTAGAAGTGTATATATATTTATGGAAGTTAAGTTGATGCACATTGATTTGATTGTAGATACGTACAGTGCCATTGAGAGGCATAAGCATGTGTATGATAACGTTAGTGTGATGAATGATGAATTTATTGCTTTTGATGGGGAGTTTATAGAGCATGCACTTAGTCGTGAAAAGCGCATCTTATGTCCTTGTCGTTTGTAAAAATTGTAACCGTACCAACGATCGGGACTTGTTGCAATTCCATTTGTATAAGAGAGGGTTTGCGAAGGATTATTTGGTTTGGACTTTTCACGGTGAGAAACCACCACCAGAGGTGGTTGTAGGTAGCAAGAGAGAATGTTTTAGGGATGTGAATTTTGATGACATGTGTGAGGAGGTAATGGATGAATTCAGGGGGAGGCCCTGTGTACTATCAAAATTTCTAGATGAGAAGGATAAACCATTTTTTCCCTATTGCAAAAAGAATGACACTGTCATGTCTTTTTTTATGGAGTTGTTTAACATGAAAGGTGTTGGTTCATGGAGTAATTCTAGCATGGATAGGTTGCTTGAGTTTTAGATTGACAATTTTTCCTATGGAAATGGTTTACCAAAAAACCTATATGATATGAAGAGAATTTTGTGTCCAATGAGAATGGAGTATAAAAAAATACATGCATGTGCCATTGATTGTTTTTTGTATATGGGTCATTTGGAAAAAGAGGCGTCCTGCCCCATATGTCACATTCCTTGTTATAAGGAAAGGAGAATCGAGGCTCTCAATGATGAGATTGAGGTAAAGGTAAAGAAACATGTCCCCACTAAATGCGTGTGGTACCTTCTTGGCGGGAGGGAGAGAAGGAAGGCACTAAGAATATTGAGTGGTTTTACCATCCATAGAAAGGTGAATAAATTAAATGTTGTCCTTGGGAAAAAATATCAAAGGTGCTTGTCCTTAATGATGGACATTGGAAGAAAAGATCGATTTTCTTCAATTTTCCATACTTGGAATATTTGGAGGTTTACCCTATCTGAATATGATGAATATAGAGAAGAATATGTGCGAGAGTTTAATTGGGACTTTACTTAACATTCTTAGAAAGACAAAGGATAGCTTGAACGCACAGAAGGACTTGGTTGAACTGGGTATAAGAGGTTATTTAGCTTCGGAGGTGAAAGGTAAGTGGTCATACTTACCACCAGCCCATTATAGTCTTTCAATGACTTCGAAGAAGTCATTTTGTAAGTGTATTCACGGAATCAAGGTACCGTTTGTCTATTGTTCCAAAGTTAGTCAGTTTTTGAATGATGAATTGCGTCTGAATGCTTTGAAATCACATGATTGTCATAAATTGATGCAATAGATCTTCCCCGTTGCTATCCGGAGTGTCATGGAGGAGGAAGTGAGACTTTGCATCATGTGCATGAGATTTTTTCAACTCCATTTTCCTTAAGAATATTAGTAGGAAACAACTTGATGATTTGGAATTTGCTGTGATTGTAGTGTTGTGTTTGTTTGAGAAGTACTTTCCCCAAAAATTCTTTGAAATTGTGGTCCATCTCGTCGTCCATGTGATTAGGGAAATCAGAATATGCGATCCATTAAGGATGCATTGGATGTACCAATTCGAGCGCCACATGGGGTCTTTAAGGGCTAAGTACACAATTAAAGTATGCCAGCATTATACAGAGGTATGTCACGGAGGAGATCATTGAGTATTGCACTTAAAATATGACTGGGAAGACAACACTTGGAGTTCCAAGGCATGTGCAAAGTGGTAGGAAGAATAGAATCCCACAGTCAAAAGGTACACTTTACACACCCTACAATGCTGAGTTGATTAAAGTTCACCTTTATGTTTTGAGAAACAGTAGTAAGATTGCAATATATGTTGAGAAGCACATGTCATTGTAAGAGGAAATATGTCTCAAATGGCCATCAAATCAGATACAACTGGAGCATTCTTCAACTTTTGTCAACTGGTTTTGTAATAGTTGTAATGTTGGTGGAATGCCTGCTAAACTTCGTGCGTTTGCAAGGATACCTAACTACACCATGAAAAGATACTAGGCCTATGACGTGAATTCATTCAGTTTCTCAACAGTAGACAAAGATAGGAAGAGCACTGCTCAAAATAATGGGGTGTACGTGGAATCTAAATCCATGTAGCAGTCTAGTAATAAAGACAAAAATCCTATCCTTGCTATAATGTTCTTTCAGGGTGTGGTCGAGGAGATTTGAGAGTTGTATTAGGTTGAGTTTAATTTTTTTTCTTCAGGTGTAGATGGGTCGAAAATGGTGTAGGTGTCCATTTTGAGAAGCCAATGGGTTTTACACTGGTGGACCTGAATATAGTTGGTTACGAGAACGACAAGTTCATCCTAGCCTCCCAAGCTCGGAAAGTATTTTATATTCAACATCCAAGGAATGAGAAGTGACATGTTTTCCTGCATAGGAAGAAGTTTAATTTTGATGATGAATTAATTATCTAGTTAAATTTGACACTGGGGAGTTTCCATCCGCATTCTCGAGTTTGGAGGATGTCAGTGGGCCACCCGTATATAGACGATCACATGGGGATGGTTTGTGGGTGGATGAGAATGGTCATATTGTGGGTGGTGATGTAGTACCAAAAAGGAAAAGATAGGGATTTTGTGTTTCGTGTGTCCTTCTATTTTGTAGGCTCTTGTAACCTTTTTAAAGAACCCAGTTGATATCTAAGTGGTCATTAGTGTTCCATATTGAAACATTAATTGTTTATGTATTTTTTATGATCAATTTACGGTAAAATTCTATATTTGAATCGGCTTCTCGATTCTATACCTTTGCTAAAAGACAGAGTATATGCTCTGTTCCTTGTAAATTATTATAAGGCAACTACGTCAGGATTTCTTTGAGAAAAAATTTAGTAGAATTGTATACAATAGAATCCGTATATTTACTGGTGCTGAAGACTTGGGGGGAAAATATGAACTTGCTCTCTAATCTCTAGTTATATTTGAAAATGTGCATTGAAGCAGCTGCGTTAGGCTGTCTTTATTTACAACGCCACTAGATTTTTGAATTTTAGCACCAGTTTGGTTACCAGTGCTTAGTATTTAGGGGAAGAAATACAAACGCTCTATGGTCTCTTGAAATATTTGAAAAGTTAATTAAAGCATCTGCGCCAGGTTGCCTTTGCTTACAACGACACTGGTTT
Source organism: Rubia tinctorum (assembly GCA_032355605.1). Taxonomy (NCBI): domain Eukaryota; kingdom Viridiplantae; phylum Streptophyta; class Magnoliopsida; order Gentianales; family Rubiaceae; genus Rubia; species Rubia tinctorum. The sequence continues at coordinate 15,634 of JAULKM010125902.1, read as the reverse complement.
TATAATTTTAGCATCGGTTTGGATACCGGTGCTTAGTACTTAGGGGAAAAACATGAACTTGCTCTCTGGTCTCTTTAAATTTTTGAAAAGTGAATTAAAACAGTTGTGTCAGGATGCCTTATTGGATAACGAAACTGGTATGTTTGACTTGTTGCACCGGAAAAGGAACCGATGCTAAGTACTTTGAAAAAATAATAGATATTTGATTAATGGTCTCTTGAAATATATTAACATTGCATTAAAGCAGTTGCGTCAGGCTACTTTCACATAATAAGGAACCTTATTATGCATTAGAGCACCTGTATTGTTACCAGTGCTAAGGATTGTTAACTTCTTTTTAAACTCCGTTTCATCAGCATTACCTTTTTCAACATCAACATCAACATCAAGGTTTCATCAACATCTTTCAACACTTCAAGTTTTCATCAAATACACTTCAAGGAAATATCATCTTTTCACTTTACCCTTGTAATGATCTCAAATAATAGAATATTGTATTTGACAATGAATACATAATCATGCATTTCTAAGCTCATAACACAATCATGGATTGTTTTTCATTCATTTGTGGATAATCTAATTGTCATGTTGTTATAAGTCTTTACAATTCTTAGTAAATTTCTTTGCACACAAGGTGTTTGACAAAATGCTTTTATGTCCAATATAGGTTATGGCCTCCAAAACCCCAAGCAAAGGAGAAAGAAGGATTTTCTTCCCCGACAAGTGGATCTCACTCGAATAAGTTTGAAGATAGATTTATGTCTGGGGAGGCCAAGTTGTTGCCCCAAAATTACCGGATGCGGAAGCATATCCTAAAAGGGGAATAGAAGCAAACCCACCTTTTCAAGAAACTATTAGGAAGATGGGAAAAAATTTGTACAACTCCACCCGCCTTCAACCTGACTATCGTCAGAGAATTCTATGCATACCTGCGGAGTCAATTGAGATCCGAATTGGTATTATGCCATGGGAAATTAGTCCATCTATCTCCAATCGTTATTAATGAAATGTACGAATTGCCTAATGTACAAAAGGAGGAGGACGAGATGTTAGCATTGATGAATGATGATGAATATTTGGACATAAATGTTCATAAAAGAATCGTGTAGTGCATCACAAGGGAAGACACGAATGTGGATGCTAGAATGTTTCCCGGGTGGACAAAAATTATGAAGAAATTACTTACATCAGAAATGAATGTGGGGTATCATCTCGTAGCATGCCGTATTGACCCAATTACCGTGAACATTGAAGTGAAAAAGTGTCGGATATTCAAATTGTATGCAATTAAAAATAAGCTTCGTTGGAATGTTGGGGGAGAAATGCATCGGTGTCTTACCCGGGACAAGGATAAGACATGATCCTATTGTTTTTGCTGCCTCATTTCGTTATTGTGTTTGAACGAGGGAGTACCAAACTATGAAAATGATACATTTGGCCACGTGATGACACCCATTGCCGTTGATTCATTCTGTAAGGTAGAACCATCGTATTCTGCTCCGTTGATTGGATCCAGGGTGTCGACACTGGAGGAAGGTCTTCAAAATTTGTAGCTGGATTTCCAATTTCAATGAAAATGGTTTGACTATTTGGGGAAAGTTATGAGCTACTGATTTCTAGATGTAGTCAAGGAAGTTGGACCTTTCCTGTCGTTGAGCGACAATGACGATGCATAGGATATTCGTGTGGGATCAACGTCTCACAACTTTGAAAACACGTCTTTGTTTGAAGAATGGGAACCCTTTTGAATTTTTTTGGAACTTATTAACTTTTATAAAACTCCAAAACAACGTACACCTTTTCCTCTTATAAAATCTCCTATCAACCTATACAAATATTACCTTAAGTTTAGCACACCTATCTTTAAGTTTAGAATTCATCAAACTTTTACTCACTATACATTCAAGAACCTTTTTTTTATTTTATAAATTTCTTTAGTGCTACCGCTAAAACATTTCTCATTACTCCATTGCCAAATACCATAGATAGTTTTAGCTGCAACAAGTTTGAGTGTCTTTGCCCTCCAACCTTTTCCCTTACAACATCTCCTTAACCATGCCAATTCCAAGTCCTATTTTTCTGGCTCTCTTTTAATCTGTAATCATCAAAGATATTTTACCCACACCATTATTGTCTCCTAGCACTCAAAAAACAAGTGCTGAAGTGTCTCACCTTGTTCACAGAACTCACATAAACTATCAAAAACAAAGGCAAATCTCCTCAGTCTGTCTTTCGTGGCCATCCGTTTATGGTAGCTCAACCAGAAAATGAATCTGGCTCTCACTCTTGCTACATTGTCGTTCAGTAATCTACCCCACTCCACCCTTGGCTGGCCAATCCTTAATTTATCATACACACTCCTTGTATTGAATCTGCCCATCACCTTTTGTTTCTTCCATACCTCTATTTCCTAGACAACAACCCTGCATCTCATTAGATTTTTTACCATCCAAGAACAATAATCTAGGAACTTTGTACTTATCACATCTTTCCCCTTTATATAGTACGAATGTACCCATTTATTCCACAACCTATCCATCTTCCTACATAATTTCCATAAGATCTTAGTCATACATGCCAAACTCCATTCATTTAAAGCAATGACAAATTTTTGACCATGAAACAGGTGATTTTCTTATAATCACTTCACCACCAGACCACAAAAATGAACGACACAAAGCTTCAATATTTTTCAAAACTGATTTAGGTAACGGAAATACTTGTAACTAGTAGTTAGGAACAGAGAAAAGGAAACTCTTTACTAATTGGAGTGTTCCTGCATAGCTTAGAAGTTTTGAGCTCTAATGCTTGATTCTGTCCACTATCTTCTCCACTAACGGTTGACACATTTTTACCGTAAGTTTTCAGCTGGTGAGGGGCACCCCTAAATACCAAACTGGCAAAGAACTTTTCTCAAACCCTGTTGTCTCTAGTATGAGTTTCTTCTATTCATCTTTCACCATGCCAAAATAAACCTTGCACTTGTTTTTTCTCACCTTCAGACTTGTTGAATTTTGAAACATTTTATAACCCTTCATTAAGGCTGCCACTGACTTCACTTCCCCTTTTGAAAAGAGTAACACATCCTCTGCAAAATTTAAGTTGGTAATTTGCAACTACTCACATTTCGGGTGATAGGTGTATCCCTGCATCCTTCTCATATTCTGTACACACCTGGACATATACTCCACCACAATGACAAAGAGCAACGGGGATAAGGGATCCCCCTGCCACAGTCCTTTCCTTGATTCTAAAATTCTTGTATGATATTTATTAACAACATACTTATAAAATACTGAGGTGACACACACCATAGTACAATCCACAATCCTGTCAGGGAGCCCCATACCCCTCAGAATCTCCTCAAGTGCATTTCATTCAACCATGTCAAATGCTCTCTCTATATCAATCTATATGGTGCACCTTGGATCTCCATTTTTCCTGTTGTATCCCCTGATAAGTTCAGAACCAAGCATTACATGGTCGTGAATACTTCTTCCCAATACAAATGATGCTTGTTTTTCCTGCATAATATTGTTTATCACCTTACTGGGGCTGTTTGTCAAAACCTTAGAGATTATCTTATAGAGAGTAGATCAATAGGAGATCAGTCTTAACTCCTTAACTTTCCTAGTTGCTGGATGCTTAGGAATTAAAGTAACCAATGCACAATCCACAACTTTGTACAATCTATTTTCAGTAAAGAATTCCTCCAACGCCTCATTTACATCCTTTTGTATGACTCTCCATGAAGCTTTGAAGAACTTTGTTGTGTAGCCATCACAGCCAGGGGCTTTTAGATCCCCAATTCCTTTCAAAGCTTCCACAATTTCTAGTTTCTCCACTTCTGTAGTTAAACTTCTTCAAGCCCCATTATTGAGTACTTTTCTAGCTCTAATCACCTCCATGTTTATTGTTTCCGATCTGTACTTAGACTTACTAATCGTATTCTAATAGAAATTAAGTATCTCCTCTTCCATAATCTTCTGATATGTTATAATGTCACCATTCTCCCTCTCCATTTTCTGTAATCCAACCATTTTATTTCAGGATTTCACCGATGCATAAAAATATGCATTGTTTCCAGCCCCAAGTTTTAACCATTCGGCCTTTGATTTCTGTTTGGTCACTTTCTCATCTATATCACACCGTTTGGTAGTGTTGTTGAAGAAACTGGTACCTCTGGTTGGATTGAAGTAGAGCCCTTGAAAGTTAAAGAAGACATATTTGTAGCCAATCACTGATACTAAATTCACGTTTAACTTGTAAAATACATCTGGATAGTCAAATGTTTAATTAACTTCAAGTGGAATTCCATTTGGAGTCACGAGCAAACATTTTACTTATTGCAGTTTAGTCCCTCCAAGAAACTTGGAATTGTCAGAATATGAAATTGGCTGAGCAAAAATGAAATTCAATAACATAGGAGCTCAAATATGTGTTTTAGACATGGTTGTTCCATGGGAAGTACCTTGTTTGAGGACTTGAATCACTACAACTAATTCTTATAAAATTACACTATGGCCCATATGTTTGTTTTAACAAGGAGTATTGCTCCATTAGCACTTGATTTTTTAAATTTAAGGTTTGTCAATTGTGTTTTCAATGAATTGAATTTTAATGGTATTTTTTCTTTTTACAATTTTGAATTACATTGCAAATAGTGGTAATGCAGTGCCTTAGTGTAAATTACTGCAACACTTATTCTCATATAGGTGCCTTTGCTACGAGCACCAGTACTTAAACCGGTTCTTAAAAGAAAAATACCGGTGCAGGATTCCAACATGTAGCTGCCTAAAGCTATTTTAAAATAGATAACCGGCATAGTTATATAGTAACGTCCAAGCAATTATATATAGATATTAAAAAAAGTAACAACTCCACTAAACGTGTGAAGACAAATTGTTAAATTATCTAGCTACATAATTTGTCCAAAAACACAATATTAATTATCAAAGAACAACAGAACTGACACTTTGACCGTCACGAATAATAACGCAAAAAGGGGCGATAAAAATAAGTGTATTGGGACTGCGGGCGATAAACACCTACTCAAGGTGATATTCAGTTGACCATGAAGCATGGTCACGGCCAGCAACAGCGGAAGGTGGCGCTAACAAAAGTCGATTGGAGTAGTCAAGAGAAGTTTGGTGATGCTATGTCTGTCGGTCAACGGGATGAGGAGTCGAGCTTGGAGAATTCTGAGGAAGGAGAGAATATGGGCTAAATAGAAGACTCGAGAGATGATTCTACTGAGGTAATTCCTATCCCGTCAAACCTAAATTGATTGCTGGTGAAAAAAGGAGAGATTATGGGTTGATGTGACTAGTGGAAATAGAAGTCAGTCAAATGATATGAAAATTGAGTATATTGCGCCTACACTGATTGAGGGGAGATATCTGTTGAAATTATACATGATGTAACTAATGAAATTTATTATTAGAAGTCTACTCTGATTATGTATGTTTTTTGGGACAAATTAACGTTGAATGTTGTAAAGAGATTCATGGTTAAATTTTGGTCATTTTTGGCGATGCCGGAACTACTATATAACAATGAAGGCTATTTTGTAATGATATTTCGATCGATGGAAGACAGGGATATGGTACTAAGAAAGGGAATATATAGTATCCATAGCATGGCATTGTACCTGCGGATCTGGAAACCTGGTCGATTCCTCTCTTAGGAATGATATGGTGAGGAATGTTCCCATATGGGTTAAGCTACCTAGACTTCCAGTACACCTCTAGGGTTCAAATAGCCTTAGCAATATTGGTAGTATTGTTGAAGAAACTGGTACCTCTGGTAGGATTTGGTAGTGTTCTACAGTCTTGCCACCCAAATTTCTACTCCCAGTCTTACCATCCTGCCTGATTTGCTTCCCTCTGATACTACCAATTGTAGTCCATTCTCCAGCTTCTTGCACTTTTTTTCTCTTTATCTCCATCTTCTGGTTTCTCCTCTACAATAATTCTACTTGTAGGTTTCGGTTGCCACTTATGAGTAACCTTGGCTTGCTTTTCAACTTCCTTACAACGGTGACCTCTCATTTGGCATTTCTCATATAACAAAGGTTTTCCCTCCAGCTAAATATCATGTTTTATAACCTTTCCATCAACATCCTTTATATTGACTGTATCCGGAATCCTCTGAGAAATGTCCACCTCTACAAGAATTCTGGCATAAGAAATCCTCAATTTGTTTGTTGTACATTCATCGGTAAATAGCGGTTTCCCAATAAAACTACCAATATTTCTAAGGCTATTTGAACCCTATAGGTGTACTGGAATTCTAGGTAACTTAACCCATATGGGAACATTCCTCACCATATCATTTCTAAGAGAGAAATCGACCACGTTTCCAGATCTGCAGGTACATTGCCATGCTATAGATAGTATATAGTCCTTTTCTCAGTACCATATCCATGTCTTTAATCGATCGAAATATCATTACAAAATAGCCTTCATTATTATATAGTAGTTCCGACATCGCCACAAATGACCAAAATTTAACCATGAATCTCTTTACAACATTCAACGTTAATTTACCCCAAAACCATACATAATTAGAGCAGACTTCCAATAATCAATTTCAGTAGCTACACCCTCATGTACAATTTCAACAAATATCTCCCCCTCAATTAGTTTAGGTGCAATATGCCCAATTTTCATACCGTTTGATTGACTTCTATTTCCACTAATCACATCAACCCGTAATCTCTCCCTTTTTTCACCAGCAATCAATTTAGGTTTGACGGGGGTAGGAATTACCTTGGTAGTATCATTTATTGAGTCCTCTATTTGGCCCATATTCTCTCCTTCCTCAGAATTCTCCAAGATCATCTCCTCCTCATCCCGTTGACCGCCAGTCGTAGTATCACCCAACTTCTCTTGACTACCCCAATCGATATTTGGTAGAGCCACCTTCCGCTATTGTTGGCCGTGACCGCATTTCACGATCAAGATAATCTCACCTTGAGTAGGTGTTTATCGCCCGCAGTCCCAATACACTTATTTTTATCGCCCTTTTTTGCGTTATTATTCGTGTCATTCAAAGTGTCGGTTCTGTTATTTTTTTGATAATTACTTTTGTGTTTTTGGACAAATTATGTAGCTAGATAATTTAACAATTTATCTTCACATGTTTAGTGGCTTCATTACATTTTAAATAACTATATATAATTGTTGGGATGTTACTATATAACTATGTCGATTATTCATTTTAAAGTAGCTTGAGGCAGCTGCTTGTTGGAATCCTGCACCGGTTTTTATCCTCTGATAATCGGTTTAACTACCGGTGCCCATAATAAAGGCACCTATATGAGAATAAGTGTTGCGGTAATTTACACTAAAGCACTGTATTACCACTATTTGCACTGTAAAAAGGTTTTCTCGTGACTCCAAATGGAATTCCACTTGAAGTTAATCAAACATTTGACTATCCAGATGTATTTTACAAGTTAAAACACGAATTTAGTATCAGTGATCAGCCACAAATATGTTTTCTTTAACCATCTCGAAATCTCTTAGTTACCACTAACTACATAAGCATCTATCATTTACTTTGGAACGCACACTAGCATTTTTCCTCATATGTCCAAAAAATGAAGTTTTATCTTTTTTTACAATAATTATTCAATGAAATGGAAATTCATGTGTAGGGTAGCAACAGAAGGGGGCGTATTGAAGACATCCATAAGAAGGGTTTATTTGTAATTAATTTTAAATTGTTCATAAATAACACACTTTTCTGAAATTAACCCGTAAACATGTGCACATGCGTTGCATAAATCAAATTATTGCTAATCAATGGGTAATTAATGGCCATATAAACTTGTAAAAAAATTTGGGCTCCAACATAATTATTTTATAGTTGGAATACAATAATTAGAACCGGTAGTAGAAATACTAGGTTACTATTTGGGGAGGGAAATGAAAATGTTTAAATATTCTAAAACCACATGGTAGGAAAATGAAATTCTCCTGGCACCCGTATGTGTTTCTATTGGCACCGAATTATATACTGGTGCTCAATACTTAGGAAAAAACCAAACCTTAGATCTCTGTCCAATTCCATATTTAAATTGTGCCTTTAAAGCAGCCTGACACAACTTTCTTTTGCTATGTCAACACTGATATGTGTTCCTATTAGCACTGGTTTGTATACCGGTACTAAACTCTTAGAAAAAAAAGAAACTTTAGCTCTTTGTCAAGTTCCTTTAAAGCAGCCTGGCGCAGCTGCTTTTTGTTAAATAGGCACCGGTATGTGATTCTAATGGCACCGGTTTCTGTACCGGTGCTCGGCACTTAGTAAAAAACATACCTTAGCTCTCTGTCCAGTTCCAAATTTAAATTGTTCCTTTTAAGTACCCTGACGCAGTTGATTTTTATTTAATAGGTACAGACCGGTATGTGATTCTAATGGTACCGATTTCTATACTGGTTCTCAACACTTAGTTTATCAAAAGCTTCCTTATGAATTCAAATGCACCAGTGTTGGTTACAATTACACCGGTCTTTACCGGTGCTAGGTTTATATTATTTTATATTTTATCTATCGCATATACTGGTGCTATTGTTAATGATATAAAAATCCCAGACCCCAAAACCAGCATCAGTTTCAACTTTAAGGACTGTAGTTCCGTTTTGTATTCCGCTAGTTTCGCCATAACTCCATCACTTCAACTCCTCTCACATCTTCCCCATAACTCCCACAATGTATATAAGCTATGACGCATAAGGTTTTGGGTACTTCCCTTGGAGAACACGGTGAAATTGGTTCTTGGTTGTAAATCCCTTCCGCTGACAACTCCTTTTCCGCCGTTGGTTTTGGGCACTTCCGCTGGCAACTACGTGTGTCCTTTCATTGTTGGTTTTGGTTTTGGGCACTTCCACCAGTAGTTCTTTGCTGTAAATCCACCGACAACTTTCTCTCCGATAGCCGTTCAACGCTTCCCATTCAATGCATTCCAGCCACATCAAAGGTTAGTGTCATTTGCATTGCATGTGGATAAATTTTATATTTTTATGTTTGATGTGGTCCTTGGATTTTTTTGTTTATTGTGGATTTTATTCTTCAATTTTATGTATGAGTGTATTTCGACGTGGTCGTTGCTAGAATTCGGTTATTATGGATACATATTGTTCAACTGTTTGTATGAATGTTTGTTGAGGTAGTTTATAGTTTATTGTGGTTTTTGACTTCATGTCCAATTATATGGGTGTTTGTTGGTGTGGATTATACTTGGTCCTTCAAAATATTAGGTTTGTTTGTGGATTGGGTTGGTTTGATTTTAGCAAAGTCATTCGTTAGTGATCAAGCTTATCGTATTGATCATTGTAGATGCCTCCCAAGGCAAAGAAAGGGAACGTTGTGGCCAAGAGAAAAAGGGGTGAGACACAACCCAAAATTGATGAACAAATTGAATCCGCCACACTAGTCGTTCCCCTCAACATATAGTTTGAGGAACTCGGTGAAACCAATGATATAGTTTCCTCCTCATCGAATGAGGAAGCTCTGACAAAAAAAGGGTATGAGGAAGAAGGTTGGGACGGACGATGTTTCCAAGGTGGGGGGAAAGCATGGAAAAGCCTTCGACAAATTTTAGATTCAAAGTTAGTGCAAGGATCGCGATACAACCACATGCCAATCAGTGATGCTCGCAAAGGAGAGAGATCCGATGACGGTACAGTTCAACCTTTCTGACATGGTTTGCATGAAGAATTAGGCTATGTGGACTTCATATTGTAACTATGCGTTCCGGAGGCAAATCAAGTTTGGGACACATAGACACTGGAATAACTTCCCCAATGACACCAAGGAGGAGGCTTAAAAGGACATATTGGTAAGTTTATTTCATAACATATATTATATTATTTCAATTAGCTTTATCATCTAACATTGGTACCAAATAATTATCGATGATTAGAAGGTAACGTCACTTATTTTTCAAATTCAGTTCAGGCGAGCTTCAAGTTTAAGCAGAAATTGACCGATGCACAACTTCAAAAATTGAAGGAATTTGTGTACGTCACAGCTGGCAACGCCCATCGAACCTGGAAATAAAAAATTCCCCAAAAATACATCCATCAGGTGGAAAACGGAAAAAATAAATCAAAAACTAAACCTTGGGAGAAGTACAGATGAATGGTGGAAGAGGAGTGGAACATGTTCAGCAAGATGAGGATGACACCTGAATTTAAGGTAACATTTTTATGAACATTCGTGTCTTTACAGTTATATTTCGTTATTAGTTATTTATATTTCGGGCAAAGGTCATCGAGAAAAAGAAAGAGGAAGAGAGAGAAAAACTTGCTGCCCAGACCTTGACGGAGGAGGAGATTGAGTAAGAGATTGTGAACACAGATTTCAATATGCGCAGATCGTTGGTGTACCTTGAGTCCACCCGGCTAGCCGATAAGACCACATACACTAACCCGAAGGGTAGATCCGTCGCTGCAGATAGTGTAAGTATTTTCAAATACTTGGCCATACTGTACCCTATAAATTTTATTTTTTATATTTTAGGCCTATTCACATATACAGATGAATGAGGATGTTGTTAGGGGTACATTGGTCCTGGAACCCGAGAAGGTACTAATAAAGGCAACTGGAAAGAAGGATTACCCAGAGAGGTATAGGGGTACTCAAAACAACCTCCCAAAAGATGTTTCCATACCCCAGTCTGGATATCTGAAAAGAAGCAACCGACAGACTAATCGGTGGTGAAGGTGATGGTGGCATACCTTGAACAACTAGTAAAAGGGATTGCATCAGCTGGAGGGGTCCAAATACAAGCTAGGCTCGATGATCCCAAGTCATTCATTGAGAAGGCATTAGGCCACGACATAGACCAAATCTGAGGGTGATCCCAGCGATGAGGAGGTAAAAAAAAGTAGATTACAATTTCATTTTATTTTTGTCATCCCTAGTATTTTTATAAACATATTGTTTATTTATTTTCTTATAAATATAGTTCTACAATGCAAGACAGAATGGGGAAAATTTTCTTTGTTTTCCAAGAACCTAGACAGGTCAAGGGTCATGTTAGTGAAAGTATTTCTCCATAAAATACGTCACAGCCATACATCAGTAGGTGGAGTTTCTCGTGTTCGAGTTTCTGAGCTAGTATTCCATTCTAAGGCAGGATTGCCTTCCGTCAACCATAGATTCATCGATATTGGAGAGACTATTAGACATTTCATTGACTAGTCTGTGACTTTGATCGACTAGGATTTAGATACCCCAAAGGAACAGGAGAAAGTGGTGCCTGCCATTGTTTCTCTGGATAAGGAATAGGAATTCCTAGAGGTCCCTGATGATGGGGAATTTCAATTAAATTATTATGTATATAATTTATATCTGGTACATATTCTCAGTGTTTAAGTGCTGATTGCCAAATTATATTGTTTCCCTATCACATGTAACAACTTGTTAATACTTTGTTGACCCAGTCATCCGATTTGACGACCAGTTACAGGCCGGGGGGAAAATATGCTGAAGTACCAATCAAGCTGCTGAAATTGGTAATTCTATCATACCTCGTTACTATTCTATATCAACAGATTTCATATAGTTAATACATCTGTTTTAACGGAGCACGTGTAAATTGTAAACCTCCAAAAATTGACTGACTATATATTGATGATGGAGTTCATCCAACGTTGCAATGAGGTGGCAAAGGAAATGAATGCTACGGGGAAGGTTGTGTATTACAACCAGTTTCTGGTATCCCCATTTGCTAGACCATACAAATGTGTCATTGACATCGATCAAATGTTGGAATTCGGATGTAAGCTCGGGAATTGTCATGGTATGATATGGATATCAAAATCCCAGCTAGATTTGTGGATGGGGTAAGTTTCAAATTATTCAATTTCTATTTAAGTTTCATAAAATATTGATGACATAAATTGAGTTGTACCCTAACATGCACCTGTGGAGTAAAGTGGAGGGCACGAACAGGGGGTGAATCCAATTTTGTGTCGTAAACACAAGAAGAAATGACACCGGTAATGAGGAGTATGACATCAATAACCGGCTTTCTCTCATTTGTGAAACCATGGTTGCATCCGATGCCGACATTTTTGTGGTACCATACCTTAGGAGCTCAAACACATTACATTAATGTTTAGATTACTATCAATTTAGTAAAATTGACTTGAGAAATTAATTTTTTAAGCACTAACGCAGGAAACATTGGTTCCTCATCCTCATTTTTCCAAGTACAAACCATGTCTTCACATTAGACACACTCATCGGTGGTATAAAGTTAGACGATTACATCAATTCCCAAGTTATTCCTAGGTATTACTATCCATTTATTTATACTTCATTCTTACCTTGAAAATTTCTAAGTTAATATTTGTAAATAACATATCCCTAGGCTTGCATGTAAATATGAGAGGGTGAACAGGAAGAATGAACCCACGGTTAATTTCAGCTGGAAGATAACAAACTTCAACATAAGTATTCACCATAAAAATTTACACGTACTTCATGGTTTTTCGTCTCTCCTTACACTGATTATACATTATGAATTGTTGTATTCTATCTTAGCACCGAGGAAAAGGAGGTAGCTTGGAATATGGCTACTTTGTCATGCTATTCCTAGAAGAGTTGGCCTTTAAGACAACTTCGAAGAATCCACTTGACTTAAGTATCAAAACTCCAAAATAAATAACAATAGTTTTGCCTTCTTTTGCAATACCCCGTCCTACTAACTAACATTTAATCGAATTGAATCGTTGGTTTTTCTTGAGAACCAAGGTCAATACAATGCCTACGAACTTCAAGAGGTGGCGGAAAAATGGTGCGAGACATGGGTTACTGTCTATGCAAAACAGGAAAAAAAATGATTCGGGAGACTTTGATTGTGTGGATGAGTGGATGAGTGATGAGAGTTTATGTAATAACATTGACATTACATGCTTTCTTTTATTTTTTATTTTTGGATTCATATTTTCTTCAATAGAAAATTTACCATTTTTTCGCAAGTTCTGTGGGATTTATAATCCATGTCCCCCGTGGTTGATCCGGGATTCTGCAAGAATTTAAAAATTATCCAATCCAATTTTTGAAAAACTAGCACCTGTTCCATTTTTAACAGCGTATCGGTGCTATACTTCGTAGATCTAAACCTCCGCTTTGATTTGATACAATCGGTAGTAGTACATGTCTTACCTCTGCTAACAAAAATGATGACAGACTTGCATTTCCAGTGCTAAAAATATCTAAGCCGGTTATGAAATTCAACCGGATTCAAAACATCCATAGGCATCGGTGGAGAAAAAACAGTTGATGCTTAAAAGTATGAGCACCGTCAAGTTTCTGGTACCGGTGCTACGAAGTTATATGCCAGTTCAATATTTCAACATTTTTCTAAAAGTTCTTAAGCAACAGAACCAAATTCTAAACCGGCACTGAAAGAAAAACCTTGGCATGGATCCTTCATACCGGTGCCCAATATTTGTATTTGGTCATGCCTATTTGAACATCGATGCAGAAATTTTAAAGCACCGGTACATATATTTCTTTTGCTTATGTTTCTAGCACCGGTAGGCTTTTCGGTGCTCAGAACTCTTCAAATTTGCATTGGGTCACTTAAGCACCGGTATCCTGCACGACAAATTTCCAGTGCCATAGTGAGATTATACCAGTGCCTATGGGGGGGGGGGAGTTTCCAGTAGTGAATAACACAAGGTACTAATTCACTAATCCAAGCACAAGTTTCACCAAATTAAAACAAAGAATTCAATTGTTCTAAGAACTAATTTATAACAGAAATAAATCTAACGGTTTAGCGCTTAATATGAAAAGAGTATGAACTCAAATATCAAATATATGATTGATAATAAGTGTTTAAATTCTTGAAAGCCTTCCCATATATATATTGGGTAGGAGTTCGACCAATACATTCCTGTCAGAAACTGAAAGACATTTGGTAGTTTTAAAAAGTTAAAATCATATCAAAGTAAATTACCTAAATTAAAATAAATTATAACCAAAATTTTCAAGATAAATGCTTGAATAAATATTATCTAATATAATCTAAACAAAACTGAATATTTTAAACCCTAAATTAGGGTATGATAAAATCGGACTCTTTCGGCCAAAACCCAAGGCCTTATCTCCCAGTATACCTATAAAAAAAATTCTCCCAAACCATGAGGTTGACACAAATGTGCATCAGGGGTATTATCGTAATTTTACATTTAGGTGGCTGCTCAAAACGACGTCATTTTGAGCATAACTATTTAAGCTTCTTTGCCCTTTTTTTCAGCTCACTTCTTCCAGACGAGAATCCAAATCCGCCCCGATCTCCTCCCAGTCGCTGCCGGACTCCGCCCTCGTGTTGATTCATTCCTCTGTCCAAAATCCCGATGACTATGGCGGCAGAGAGAGTTTGCTACAGAGATGTGCTCCCGTTCGGCGCGATGGTGACGATGGAGAGCATTAACGTCGGCCTCAACACGCTGTTCAAAGCCGCTGCCGACAAGGGGATGACCGAACGCATTTTCATCGTTTATTCCTATGCTCTCGTTGTACTGTTTCTTTAGCCGTCCGTTATCTTCTTCTCCAAGAGGTCTTTTCTGGTTTTCCCTAATCTGTTTGTTCGTATATTTGTTTTTAAGATTTGATTGTGAATGGGATTATGGGACAGGTTGAATTCGCGAGTGGAGGAGCTTCCGTCGCTGAATAACATGAAAGCAACTAAGCCACATCCCTCTGTACAAATATATGTTGCAATTATGTTCATTAAAGCAATATGGTTTAAAATGTACATACATGTTTTATTGAGAAAAAAGTGTAAGATTTCAATGGTATTACTGATATGTAGATATCTATAAAGTTTCCACAACTTGGTAAAACTGTTTATGGGAGAAGTCTATTACTGGAAGTTTATGTTTCGACGAAAAAATTTGAAGTGCAATAGTAGGAGATCTTGGGATGTGTGTGTATGAAGTCAAAATATTACTCCTATTCTAACATATGCTATCTTGATCTGAATCTTTATTTCAATTTTTACATTCAGGGTCATATAGATGGCCACATGGCGTTGCTTTATATAAGCTCCAATTCGTTGGTTGTGGGTGATCACTGCGTTGGGTAGGGTTCCAGTAAATATACCTTAGTAACATGCAAATGCTATAACAGTTTACTAATTTTGCAACCTTGTATCATTTATGGATCTCATCTATCTTTACATAGCTTTCCAGAAAGCATTTAATTTGCATTCTCATTTTTTCTTTTCTCCAGCCAAGGAAGTGCTTTATTGGATGTGACATCTGGTGGCAATATGGGTGTAAGTAAGACCGTTTGTTTATCTTAAATCTCTGAATGATGGATGGTGGAAGCAATTCATTTTATATTGTTGAAACATTTAGATTCCCTTTTTCTTTGTTTGATTTACGAGTTTAACGGTTGTTGCTTTAAAGTTTGACGAGGGAGCTATTCTATGGTATATTTTTCATAGCCATATATTGAATTCTCATGATGTTTTTCACTTGCTGTTCTGATTTCTAGATGTGACCATCTCACCTTTGTTTAGATCACAGTTCTGATTTCAAGTCATCTGATTAGATGGTTCTGTTCTTTAGTGCCTAAAATTCTAATCCGTTGATTCTGATCACAA
>JAULKM010125884.1:0-20180 GCA_032355605.1 Rubia tinctorum | reverse complement strand
TCTTGAATTCAAAGGTTTAAGCCGCGTCTGACCTGTGAGTTCTGTTGTGGGTGTCCACTCAAAGCTTCTAGATTGCTGATGTGGAGGTTTAAGAAAATTATTGGGAAAGTTTTTATAAGAGTGGACGTTTTAAATCACTTTATTTCGATGTTACAATTAATGACTGGAAAATAAAGAAACAAAAAAGGAAATGCTGGTTAAAAATGTATTCCATCCATTCCTAGCTGAATTTACACTTTCTTTTTTACCCTAATTTTTCTCAAAATTTGATCACATGTTTTGATAAAAAATATCATCGCATATAATATTGTACTATGATTGTCAACTTTTTTATTATTATCAATTTTTTCCGTTATTATACGTAGGTAAACATTTTAACGATTGAACATGTGCTCTCTAACATCGTGATAATGATTGGTGTGCCAATTCAAGTGGGACGGGAAGAGTAGTTTTTAGCTTAGCAAATTATTACTTACAAGTGACACCTACAAGGCTACAAACTATAAATTGTACATACATAGTAACCGTACTAATTTAAAACTATTTAATACAATCACTTATCATTATCAAAATCATATAATTTTAGTCAAAAATATACTATACTGTTTAAATTTAAAAAAGAGATATAATTAAGAGTTTGTCTCTTGAAAGATGGTTTTTCCATAAGTCATGGAAATACCAAGGTTTAAAGAATAAATTAGAAAAAATGAACATAAAATTTTCGGGTTGCATGAATTGGGTTATAAATTTTATAACTACTGCATGTTACATACTAAAATTTTAATATTGCAACTAAAATTTTTTACTTTTTATTATTCTAATTAAACTCCGTCCTCACATAAGTTTATAGAAAAATCGTTTTCCCAAAGAATTTACTTATAATTAAACTGTACTTCTACGCTAATCTAACTTCTAAAAAAAAAGAGTTTTTCATCTCATGTTTAGTGGGGTTGAATTGAGTTTTTGGTCATTAGAAAATGGAAAGTGTATACCTTCGAAACCTTCCAATCCTGCGGAGCTTCTTTTCCAGTCAACTCCTTCTGTTCTCCGTTTCCCGTCTCACCTTCCCCGAAAACCTATGTTTGACGTTTTGCCTTATTTTCTTCAACTCATTTTGCTTAATCGAAAAATCTTTGATTTGCAAATCTCATTAATACTTTATACGGCCATTTCCATTCCCATTCCCATTCCCATTTGCCTATAAATACAACCCTTCAAATTATCATTTTCATTCAAACCACAGAAAAACAAAACATTCACAACTTTCCAATTTCAAATCTTCCCACCATCAACAAACCGTGCTCTGTCTTTGCTCAAGTTTCATACCTATTCACATTCCACTGCATCAGTTTCCCAGTTTATTAGCTCTTTTACTCCGAAAATGGAAGCTATTCAATACAGTTCTTACAAGGGAGGAGTGGCCGGTTTAAAGGTACGTTCCCATAATCCTATGTTTACTTTATCTTCATCAAATACCACAATATGGCTGCTGATTCAATTGTTTCTTGTTTATTTTCGAAATCCAGCGCGTTAAAATTCCGATCCCGGAGCCGAAAAAGGATGAATTGCAGGTGAAAGTTGAAGCTATCAGTTTGAATCCATTTGATTGGAAAATACAGTCCGGCGCTGTTCGCCCCTTTCTGCCTTCAAAGTTTCCGTTCACCCCATGTAAGCTGCTCAATTTTCCCCCTACGAGATTGCCTCTTTTTGTTCGATTCGGTGGTGCTAATAATGGGTTTGATTTTCAGGCACTGATATTGCCGGAGAGGTTACCAAAGTTGGTTCCGATGTCAAGAATTTCAAAGTCGGAGACAAAGTTGTGGCTATGCTACCTCCACCCGTAAGTTTTTTTTTTCTTTAAACAAACACATTGTCTTAGCGTACAATATGATTCATCAGTCTGACGTGGATGCAATTTTAATTGACAGAGCGGTGGCGCTATGGCGGAATACGCCGTGGCAAAGGCCGCCCTAGCAATTCCCAAGCCTCATCATGTCTCCGCCGCTAATGGTGCGGCACTTGCAGCAGCTCCGCTCACGGCCTACCAGGCGCTCACCGGAAGCGGAGGGCTTCCCACAGACGGTTCCACGACTCATGTTAAAAACATCCTGATCACCGCCGCCTCCGGCGGCGTAGGCCACTTCGCCGTTCAGCTGGCAAAAATTCTGGCTCCTAAATCCCATGTGACCGCCACCTGCGGCTCCCGAAATATCGATTTCGTCCATAGCTTGGGAGCCGACGAGGTGATCGATTACAGGACCCCAGAAGGGAAAACTCTGAAAAGCCCGTCCGGGAAGAAATACGACCTGGTGGTCGACTGCGCAGCCGCGAGAACGCCGTGGTCGACATTCTCGTCGGTGATGAGTGAGAAGAGTAAGATAGTGTTCTTGGATCCATCTCCGAGGAATCTGTGGACTCTGATTGTGAGGAAAATCACTCTTTCGAAAAAGAAGATTGGGATTTTGTTCACTGCTCAGAAAAAGGAGGAATTGGAGATTCTTGTGAATTTGGTGAAGGATGGGAAATTGAAGGTCGAGATTGACTCCAAGTACCCATTCGGCAAGGCTGAAGATGCCTGGGCTAAGTGTATGGACGGCCATGCCACCGGAAAGATCATCGTCGAGCATTAAACGATCTTTGTTTCTGTCTTCTGCTTTTGTTTTGACTCTTGAGTATGCCGTTTTGTTTGTCTTGAGTTATTATTATATAAGTTTACAATAGTTTTTTCCTTTTAAAAAAAGTTTACAATAGTATGGTTGATGCAGTATGTGTATAAAATTTATTGAATTTTTAATTTTCTATGAATGAAAGTGTGAATGTTATTTTTTCGATTCTACCTATGAGAAATAATTTATTTACACATAGTTATTTTGACCAGCAATGATCCCCTTTTCTTAAACGACTAGTCTTTCATGTGCTTTATTAGTTTATAACGATCAATCTTGATTGATTCCTTGCATTTTTTTAACTTGGAGGTTTTTACTATTCATCTTTTCTTAGGATAGGTCAAGTATCTTATGTGCAATTATCAACGGGCTAGCATGACAGATGTTACTACTATCTCCACTCCTTTTTCTTCTTCTAGATAACTAGTTACACAACAATTCTAGTCCAAAATTCTATAATTCTACTTTTACTGGTAACTCGTTGGGGCGCTTTTGTGCCATCCTATTACTCAACCAAATATCTATTGTGTTGTCAATACTATAGCCAATTTTTGCAGTACACACAAAAAGATTATTTTTGAGGCAGCTATTTAAAATATTCTTTTATATTTGAGGAACACTTTTGATTTTGGATTTTTCCTTTCTGCCGCATTCTGCTACCCCTACTAATTTGGTTTACCCTAACACTTATTGCACTCTCTGCTTCAAGACACGCCATTTCATTTATAACTATGTCGGTTTTCTCGAGGACAATCTTGTTTCTTGGTTCGCTAAAAGATAACCTATCGTCTCTTGTTCTAATTGTGAGTACCATGACCAACACATCTCTCGACTTGGTATTGATATGTCATCATTTTAAAGATTCCTCATGTTACGGTTGTCTCAACTCCTCTTCTCTTGTATGACAACAATAATGTCATTTTACTCGCCCTAAATCATGTTGCACACAAAGTGACGAAGTATTTTGATAATGATGGAGTAATAACTATCACTTTGTTTGTGAGTTAATACTTTTTAACAAATTAAAAATTCATCATGTTCCCTCATCACTTCGATTTGATGTATCGTTAGTACGTGTCTTTCTCGCTTTCTTTTTAAGTTGTTCAGATCTAACATTTACGTGTTCCGTCATCCAACGCTTTACTAAGGGAAGTGTGGTGGAGTAAATTAAGCCCAAAATCATTTAGCCCATAGGTTAGATTATGATTTCAGTTTTGTACGTAGCATCCTCTAATATTTACATTATATATATATTCATGAACATGAAGTAACCAAATTGGTGGGATTTTTACTTGTACAAGAGCAGTTTTAACTTTTAGGCATACGAGTGGTAAATTTTAAAAAAAGAGCAAATTGCCTGTTCACAAAAAGTTCGAAGGCATATACTAAAACAGTAGACTTTCCGTCTTCTTTTATTCAAATGCAAAACCAGCTTCCAACAAAAGAGTGCAAAAGGAAGCAAATTCTCAACACAATAGAATGAAAAGATTCATCAAGGCTCGATGATGATCTTTCCGGTAGCATGGCCGGAGATACACTGAGCCCACGCATCTTTAGCCTTACTAAACGGGTACTTGGAGTCAATCTTCACGCTCAATCTTCCATCCTTCACCAAATTCACAAGAATCTCCAGTTCATTCTTCTTCTGAACCATGAACAGAAGCCCCGCCTGCTGCTTAGAGAAAGTGATCTTCCTCAGAATCATATTCCATATGATGCTCGCAGAAGGGGTCATGTAAACGACCTTCCCGTTCTCGCTCATGTTCTTCGAATACGCCGACCACGGCGTTCCGGCGGCGGTGCAGTCGACGACCAGGTCGTATTTCTTCCCGGACGGGCTTTTCAGGGACGCGCCGGCGGGGGTCCGGTAGTCGAGGACTTCGTCGGCGCCCAGGCTCTGGACGAAGCCGATGTTGCGGGAGCCGCAGGTGGCGGTCACGTGGGATTTGGGAGCTAGGACTTTCGCGAGCTGGACGGCGAAGTGACCGACGCCGCCGGAGGCGGCGGTGATGAGGATGTTTTTTATGTGGGTGATGGAGCCGTCCGGTGGGAGGCCTCCGATTCTTGTGAGGGCTTGGTAGGCTGTGAGTGCGGCGGCTGAAAGTGACGCGCCGTCGGCGGCGGTTACTTCGGGTGGTCTGGGAACCGTCAGGTTGGCTTTGGCCACGGCGTACTCCGCCAAGCCACCGCCACTCTGTGACAATGTTAGAACCTCCTCATTAAATCATAAATAAATGGTAGATCATACTTTGGCTTATTATACTGGTATAAAAATATACTGGTATAAAAAATAAGAGTAAAGTGCATCAATAACGGCAATAACTCCTATTATAATTCTTTCTTATTTACACATACATTTTAAATAGAGCATGTCTCTTGAAAGACGGGTCTTTCCATAACTGTTTAAATTATAAGAAATCAAGATAAAAATTTTGGGTTGCATTCATCGGGTGATAAACTTATAATTACTACACGTTGCATAATAACATTTAATATAAAACATTTTACATTTCTATAATTTTAATTTAACCTCATCTTTATATATGCACATGGAAAGATAGTTTTTCCCATATAAATATTCTACTTGTATCATCAATAGTGACATGTGGTAATGCTGAGGGAGTCAAGTTAACCTTTCCCGGAGTTATAATGCACATTTTTTACCTTTAGTCATGCCATTATGCCACTGTCCTTTTTAAAATCATTTTTCAAAGAAATTTCAAGGTTTGTTTGGACAAAGGGTTGATCAAACAATCAAACAATGATCCATT
This sequence comes from Rubia tinctorum, assembly GCA_032355605.1. Classification (NCBI taxonomy): domain Eukaryota; kingdom Viridiplantae; phylum Streptophyta; class Magnoliopsida; order Gentianales; family Rubiaceae; genus Rubia; species Rubia tinctorum. The sequence continues at coordinate 14,743 of JAULKM010125884.1, read as the reverse complement.
TTTTCCATTTTCACAAGATTGAAAGACTTTCTGAACTCACTAGAGTTGAGATTGGCTAGAAGAAAAGCAGCCTTTCCAAACACTTTTTTCTTGGCTCACTCAATCAACCGAATGAAAAGTCAAAAAAACTGGCTAAAAAACTGATTATTCAGCATTTAACAATAATACGAGGCAACTTACAGGGATACCAAGCATAGCCACAATTTTATCGCCGGCCTTAAAATCCTTCACATCGGAACCAACTTTTGTCACAGTTCCGGAAATATCCGTGCCTGCAAATTAACAAACCCTAATTTAGGTTTTCTTCTCCTTGTATATATGGCAAAAATGATATCCTTTGATCCTTAAATTTTTCATTAAGAATTTAAATTTGTTAAAAGTTATATTTTGAAAATATTTGTTTTAATGAATTTAACAAGATATCACGCAATAGTACTATTCATATTTAGGCACCAGGTCAATTTTATGGTCAAAGTTAAGAAGTTTTGACCAAATTAACAGTTAAATTGCAGTCTAAAATGGGACAGAAGAAGTAGCAATTAAAGCGACTTACATGGCGTAAATGGAAACTTTCTGGGCATGAAAGGGCGTAGCATTCCCGCCTGCACTTTATAATCAAACGGATTTAAGCTTATTGCTTCCACTTTCACCTGCAATTCATCCTTCTGGGGCTCCGGAATCGGAACTTGAACGCGCTACATTCGCCATGTAAAATTAAAATTAGTTCTATAAATGAAAGGTCGGGTCCTTTTTGCCCGATTTAAACGGCTGAAGTACAATGCAGTGCAGTTAAGTTGAAAAGAACGTGATATGGACGGATTAATCGTTACCTTCAAACCCGCCACGCCCCCGCCGTAAGAGCTGTATGAAAGTGCTTCCATGCTCGAGTAAGACGTTACAGAAGCTGAGGAAGAAAAATGGAATTTGGAAGAGTCTCTCAACTTGTTTGGTTGGGGTTGCAATACGAATTTATAGGCTGCTTATTGGAATTTGGGCTAGTTAATTCTTGTTTTAAACACTTACAAAATCCTTCAATTTTCTTTGATAGTTGCATTATAAATTAAAACCAATAAAGAAATTATTTCTATGGAAGAAAAAGATGCACCGGGATGGCACTTGGCAATTGGCATGCAGTCCAAAGTAAACGTCATGCCTGACGTAAGCTTGAAGAAAACGTTACTCTATTTCCCTGAATTCCAAGGTACCAACATTTATTTCCTGAAACAGCCTTTTAAAAAATATTTAAAAGAAGAAGAATTTGGTACATCTGATTTAAAGTCAAAGACCAGTCAGAGGTGATAGGTTGAAGAAATGTTACTCTGGTGTTCTAAATAATAAGATACCAACGTTAATTTCCTGAAAGCAACCTTACAAAAATATCATAAAGAGGAGGAATTTCGTTCATTTCGTTTAAAAGTAAAAGAGGACTCAGAAATTGAATCCTACCTTTCATAGTTATTTTTTGCACTTTTCAATCATTTTTAAAGCACTTTTAATAACAAATTTTAGACAATATAATTAATAATATCATATAAGATATAATATTATATTTTAACATATATTTTTAAAACATTAATTTTAATGTATTATTATTAAATATAATTGAAATTATTAGTGTTTAAAAATGATTTAAAAAGATTGACATAAAATTGATAAGTAAAACCAATGTGGTAATCGTGTAACAGTTAAATTCTTTTTTTAAAAAATTGACCGCAACTTAGGACTTCGAGTGTAATAAGAGTACTGAATAAAGCTTCCCAATCTTTACAAACGTATCAATACCTTATGGCTAATAAAAGTATCTCATCAACTAAGCGCCACACGCAAATCTCCTCACAAGAACCTCCTCTTCTTCAATTTTCTTTTTCCCATCTCCCCATGATCATTGGGAGATGGGAAAAGTAATTCTTTCAATTGATGTTCTTTTAATATTTATATTATTGAATAAGTATGAATTTGTCTTCATACATTAGTATTGTTTTTCGACCTGATAGATTAGATTGTTGTATTCATGATGATCATCTGATTTAATTGTTCATGTCGATGTATTTTGTTCGACATGATTTTACAGATCGTGTGTTTCTCTAGGAGGAGTCATGTTCTCGATCTGTGTTTTTCAAGGTGTTTCCTGTTTGGACAACATAGATCGCATTTTGGATCAAATGGTGTTATGGTTGTTGAAGATCCATGTTAGGCATAGGGATATTGATGCGTGATACGCTCATCTTTGCCAAGGGTTCATGATTTTCGCAAAAGCGAGTTAATAGCCCCGAGCGCGATGTTACAGTTTTATTGGATCTCTACTCTGTAATAGTACATACGGTAAGTCTGGTTGACATGAAATTTGAATATCCTTGCAATAGATTAGTTATTGCTAGAGGCTAGTTAGGTTGGATGTCAATTTCACTCATTATAACCGCCGCTGTACGTTTTTCCCAACATTTTTGAATGATTGATTTCAATAAAATAAAATAAAATAAAATAATATCATCAATTAGGACGAGTAACAGCGGCCGTCCCTTTTCTTCCTTGCTCCTCTGAAGCTTTTTTACTCCACCGTTCTTTTCCCCATCTTCCTATCATGAGGGAAATGAGAAACATTAGTTTTTCAATTGATATTCTTATAATGTTCATGTTATTGAATAAGTAGAGATTTATTTTCATGCATTAGTATTTTTTTCGATTCGATAGATTAAATTTATGTGTTCATGATGATCATTCAATCTAATTGTCCATGTCGATGTATTTTGTCTGATTTGATTTTACAAATTGTGTGTTCATGATTTCTTTTGTGTTTCTCTATTAAGAGTCTCGTTCTCGATTTGTGTTTTTCAAAGTGTACAATTTGGACAATATAAATTGAGTTTTGGATCAAGTGGCGTTACAGTTGTTGAAGATCCATGTTTGACGCGGTGATATTAATGCGTGATATGTTTTTCTCTGCTAAGTGGTCATGGTTTTCACAGGAAGCGAGTTAATATCCCTGAGGGCGATGTTACATTTTCTTATTGGATCTTTAATCTGTAATAATACAGACGACCAGTCTAGTTGACATGTAATTTGAATATTTTTGCAATAGATTAATTATTACTAAAGGTTAGTTAAGTTGGATGTCAATTCTACTTATTGTAATCGTTGTTGGACATTTTTCCAGTATCTTCAAATGATTGATTTATTTTTAAAAAACTTTATCAATATTTTAGTCCAAAACTATTAGTTGGTACTTTGGTAGTACCCTAGCTGTTTATTATTATAATTCTTGAGAGGAAGTCTCATGAAATGTTGTATGTTCATAAACTTATACTCCCTTCTCTATTATTGGCATCATAAGTTTAGGTGTTTGGATTTAGGTGAAGAAAATGAGCAGATGAAATTGAATGGACAATGTATAAAGTACTATAGAATGAGTGGATGAAATTGAAATAATCTTGCCAAAAAATGGAAAGTGTGACATTTGAAAATAATATTGCAATAAGGTAAGTGTGTCAATAATAGAGAAACAGATGGAGTAAATATGTCCCTAATTTTTTACATTAAAAATGTTATTTTTTAAATAAAATTTAAACACTATATTTTAAAAGTTAATAATGCACATTTAAATGTGAAAATATAAAAATATATAATACAAAAATACGTTTTAAATTTCTAAATTCAATATGTAATTTAAAAAATATAGTATAAGTAAAAAAAAATATAATGAACTATCCATAACACCCCTCATAATACTTTTACAAGAAAAAAGAAGAAGCAAAGTATCAAGAAAACTTCACAAGTATGTGTCGGAAATTAGTACCAACTATAGATTTTTTTCAGGCACTGATTTTATGATGTCATATTATTATTAGTTCCATATATACAATATATAAAAGAACTCTAATGAATTTATACACCCATAATATATATATATATATATATAATTTTTATGGATTTATATGCACATATAAAAGAAATTAAGTCATACTGATTTTATATACACGAATGCGTTAATTGGAATTGAATTAACGCATGTGCTCGATGAATATACAATTATGACATATAGAATAGTCAAAAGAAAAGTATTGTAATAAGTCTACGGCATTGTTGTCCACATTTGTTGGAGAATTGGAAAGGAGAAAGGGGAAAGGGGAAAGGGGAAAGGAATCAAGTTTGGTTGGTATTTTAATTATTCATTTTTCTCTTTTTACCGATTCGGATTCTCTCAATTCGATGAATGGTGATTCTCTACCATTACCTTGTGATTGAGATTCTCCATATCTCAGGTTTCGTTTCCAAGGTTTTAGTCACATGTCTTTTTTTACTCGTAAACATTTCAACTTCTTAAACAGTGAATATTCTTGGAAAAATATATAATATGTTTACTGTAATTTAAGATTTTAGTCTCGTACAAAAATGAATTGGGTAGAACATTAATTATATATATGTATTGCTATATATTAAGAGAATAAATAAATTAAATAGTATTGTTATATTTTAAATTTATTATAGACAAAGAAAATTAAGAACACACTAATGAAAAAATAGTATTATAATTGTTTTTAGTTGTATATGGGTTGAATATTACTAAAACTATAGTTTTATTATAAACTAAAATTTAATAATAAATAGTATTATATTATTTTCTTATATAAATAATTAATTTATTCTTTTATATAATAAATAATAAATATATTATTTTATATAAATATTCATATTTTATATATTGTAATTGAGTTCTACTTTATATTTATTATCAGAATAAAAATTACAATATTCTGATTATTATTTTCAATAAAAATATTATGATATTAATTTTTTAGTTTCATATGAGTCGAATTTAAATAAAAATATAGTTTTCATATTAGCCGCTTTTTTTAGTTAAAAAATCATTTTATTTTTTATAAAATTTTATACTTTGAAGAATAGTTATATTATTTTATAATAAATATATTGTTTTATATTAATACTATTATTTTATAATTCTATAATAGAAATATTAATAAATTAAGTATTAATATATACTTTAACTTAAATAAATTTAAGACAAAAAAATTAAGATAAAAAATTAATATCATACGTAAAAATATACAATAAATTTACCTTTTGAGTTGTATATGAGTCGAATATTAATAAAATTAATAGTGCTATTATTTTATTTAAAAATAATATTATTTCATAATTTATACTATAAATAATAATAATAATATTTTTATATAAATATATAATTTTATTATATAAATAATTTAATTTATTATTGTGGTTGATTAATTTAGTACCATGTTTTAAGGTAGTTTATTTGATTAACTTATATATGACCATTATATTAGAATTCAAAGTTTAATTTGTTTCCTCTTCTTGAACCAAACAAGTACGAAGGGAATGGAGGAGAACTTAATTCCTTTTCCATTGCTGAACAAAACAGTTTGAGAAATCCAGTATCATTCATTTCCTTTGTTTTCCTGATTTCATTTCTAAGGGTATTCATTTTTAAACTGATTCAAATTCATTTAATATTCTATTACATTCCCTTTCCCCTGCTTGAACCAAAAGAACCCTTAGATCTTAAAATTTTGCATTTTGGGTTAATTTTGCAAAACCTTGTTTCCCGTTGAAAGCGGTTAAATAGAATGTTGAATGATGGTTCTGAATCGTTATTCCTGTGGATGATCGATGCACGACAGTTGGAAAAACACTTTATAAGCAGTTTCAAACTCAAAATTGCATTTAAGCATTGGTTTAATAATACTGAGGTCTATTCCAATATCAAAACAGATCATGGAAGTTAATAAAAATTATATATAGACTCTCCAATTTTGTTGAAATCAAAATATCCGATATTATCTCCATCTTCATACTAACATAGATCGGCATTCATTTTTCATATAACACAATCGCCATCATCCTCATTTTCCAAACTCATACCAAACTCATCGACAATCACTCTCATAATGTAAATATTAAGACAACAATCATCAATTTACAGTGAACCAAAACGTACTCTTCACCAAAATTTGCAGGTGGATTTACCAATAACAAATTCAAAACAGAGAAGGAACCATATCGATGATTATATGAAATTTATCACCATGCAATTTTCAAATCTGAAGTCGCCTCGCGGAGTCTAATTTAAAAGGGAATGGAGGAAGTGTTAGAGTTGGGAAGGAACGAAAGGAAAGGAGAAGAAAAAAAAGAAAAAAAGAAAGAGAAAATATGCAGGGAAAGCAATAGTTGTTTGGTTCCAGCACTGAATTTGAGTACCTAGTTCTAGCCAACACTGATTCAGAAGTTGTTTGGTTCACTCACTTACTTCGTGATCTTTGAGTTCCCCTGTCCGGCCCTTCGTTGCTGTTATGTGACAACAATAGCGCTATCTTCTCATCACGGGAAATCAATCTTTCAGTACAATCCAAATATATGCTTTGATGTCGGTACTTGTTGAAATATGTATCCCACATCGGTTTCTTACAAAGATAATGACTTACATTTAAGGTCTTGGGTCACCTCCACTTAGTACCAATTGGTTTTAACATGGAAGCCCAATATACCTTGAAATTTAACATGGTATCAGAGCCCGGGTTTGATTTACTGGGCCGATGTGTGGATTTCCTTTAATTTGGCCCGATATGGGTCGTGGAGTGATATATCCCACATCGGTTCCTTACAATAATAATAACTAATATATAATGTCTTGGGTCACCTCCACTTAGTACCAATTGGTTTTAACATGGAAGCCCAAGATACCTTTAAATTTACCTATTTATTGGGCCGATGAGTGAATTCCCTTTAGTTTGGCCCGATATGGGTCGTGGATTGATATATCCCACATCGGTTCCTTATAATGATAATAACTAATATATAATGTCTTGGGTCACCTCCACTTAGTACCAATTAGTTTTAAGATGGAAGTCCAGGATACCTTTAAATTTACATGGTATCAGAGCCAACTATTTAAAACCTGAGCCTGATTTGGGTTTATTGGGTCGATGTGTGAATCCCCTTTAATTTGGCCCGATATGGGTCGTGGAGTGTATCCACATTGGCAAATGAGGGAGCGTGTTGAAGATGTATCCCACATTGGTTTCTTACAAAGATATTGACTTATATATAAGGTCTTGGGTCACCTCCACTTAATACCAATTGGTTTTAAGATGGAATCCCAATATACCTTGCAATTTAACAGTACTGCACTTGAAGGTGCACTTCAAACACATGTTCCCGCCCTCTAAACTCCGTTAAAATATTACTCTGTCTGTCCCATCAATTTTGACTCATTTACTTTTTCATGATCTTCAATGATCATGTTTGACCGTCAATATCTATAGCTACATATACCAATTTTGCATAAAAATTAGATATTTAGAAAAATAGATGTTAAGATGATTTTAACAATATCTCACATGATTTTTTTTTACTATAAATACATTAATTTATATTTATGGTCAAAATTTACAAAATTTGACTTGGAAAAAGCAAATAGACCAAAGCTGGTGGGACGGAGGGAGTAGTTTTTAGTGCAAGTTTCTATAGGGTTCTTGAGACAGGCGCTTCAACCTTCATTGTTTATTTTAGTGCATTCTAGACACTTGTTACGGTGTCGAAATTGTTCTCGAAAGTGCACTAAAGTAAACAACTGACCCACCGTACGACACTTTCAACAATGGTTCGATTCCAATTAACCACTGTTTATAATACTATGTTAGACATCAGTTGGTGAATAACCATCGTCTGTTGCATCTTCGGAGCCGTTATCGTCAATTCAATTATCGGGACACATTTTCCGAATTGATAACTTAAAATAAATGGGAGTTCCGAAGAAGAAAAATTCATAATAACTGTGCAACAGAGTCATTAATGACAGTTCATGCATTAGAGTCTGGTATCAAGGTTTAGAATTTAAGATTTGAATTTTATTTTTAAAATTATTTCATTAATTTTTGAAGAAGTATATTAATGATATTATATATATAAATGTGACTATGCTTATTATTTTTAATCAAAACTCAACCCAAATTTTAAAATCTGGATCCAATTTGCGACATGGGGTCAGCGGATTAAATTATTTTAGGGCTCGTTTGGTTCAAACGGGGAAAGAAAAAACAATCAGGAAAGAGAAAGGAAGAGAAAAGAAAGAAATAACCCTATTTTTAAAAATCAGTTTGGTTCAATTGTGAAAAAGGAATCAAATTAGTTCTCATCCCCTTTGTTACTGTTTGATTCACACTACGGAAACAAATATTATTTTCTAGCATTATTTATAAAATAACATACATAAGTATAAATTATTTCACATTATCAAATCTACTAAAAAGATATAAAAGTATTTCATGAATTATTGTCATATCTAGTTCATATATAAAATATTTAATATAAAATATGATGTTCATCATCTTTAATTTATTAATATATAGGACGAACGACTTCAGGGGCCCCTGAACTATCACCATCGTTCACCTTTCGCTCCTTATCTTTTTTTTTTTGAAACGTTTGGCCTCTTAACTTTAAAAAACTGTTGAGTCATGCCCCTTCCGTCAAGTCAGAACGTTAATAATGAAGTTTCCTCCATTAATAGAGGGCAAAAATTACCTTTCATATTTTTTATTTACAAACTCAGCCCCCTATATCTTTTTGTAATTGCAAATCAGTTACTATCTATGCTAATTACAATCAGCTCCTCCCCCATCTTTTAATAATTGAAATCCAGCTACTAATCTTTTTCTTAATTACAATCCAACCCCCTTTCCCCCGACTTCTACTTCTTCTCCGACCATCCACCTCCGCCTTCCGCCTTCTGCCGCTCCCGTGCCACCGTTCTCCCCCCAGATCCGCCGCCATGAGCCCACCACGAACCAAGTTCTTCTTTCGTCGGAGGGATCATCGTTATTGTCTTCATTTTTGCCGCTGCACAATTTTAGCTTGCCTGGGCTACGCTGGGCAAATTAGAGGTCTCTCTGGTGCATTATAATCCTGCCGCTTTTCTGTCGCTTCCCATCTTAATGCTTCTGATGTCAGCCACATGATCGGGAAGCGGAAGGAGAGGGAGAATTTCGATTGCTAGCCGTCGAATTTTCATAACCGAACAAACGGAGGGAATTTCATGAAATCGAAAGGAGAGGGAGAATTTCAATATCTCACCTGATTTTCTAGGGATAACGGCAACGTATTTTCTGGGGATGGTGGCAATAGAGGGAGGTCTCTGATGAAAGGATTTTTGAGGGAGATACAAATGCGGTCAGCCATTTTCGCCGCTGCCGCCGGTGACATCGCGACCTGGGTCTTGCTCGGCGAGGGAAAGGGGAAAAGATAATCGAAAAAAGAAAACAAGGGAAAATAAAAAAGAAATAGAAATATATATTTTTTTAAATGACTATTTTACTCTTAAAAATAACTTTCATGATCAAACTTGATGCTTTGACCAAACGGAAGGACCATGACTCAAAAGTTTCGTTAGTTAAGGGGTCAAAAGTATTTAAAAAAAAAAGAGAAGATGAGGGGCGAAAGGTAAACGATGGTAATAGTTCAAGGTCCCCTGAAGTCGTTCGCCCTATGTTCCATGTGATTAAAAAAAATGTAAATCTATATATGTAAATCTATTTATAGTTTGCCGTAAATATTTTATTCACGTATTGTCATCTTTGCATATATTTTATTTCATATCACATGCGATAGATTGATTTAAAAATATGCAGTTCATTTAATATAAAAATGTGCTAATAATAATGTTAAAAAATCGCACACGTAAATCTTTTAAGAATTGACGTCTAGAGGATATTATCTAGAAAACATAAAATCGATGCAAAGGCAAAATATTACATAATGTTTCATATCCTTCAACACATAAATATTTTTATAATAAAATAATTATATTTTATAAATCAAACATTGATTATTCAACATCAACAACCATATTACACATAACTATCACCACCTCTATCAAAAGCATCAGAACCAAATTAAATCTTCACATATTGCCTTTTCATCTAGGTAGGACAGCGGTAAGATATTCATTTTATTTGGCTGACCTCTATAATATAATTATATTTATGAAATAATATTATATTTATGAAAATTATATAAATATTAATTTGATTAATATTCCACCCATGTACAACTCGAAAAGTAAAATTATAATAGTATTTTTTACATATATAACATTTCTATTTAATACAATATATTACTATTTATATTATACAATTATAGAATAGTAGCATTTACATAAAAATATTATAACTATTATTCATAGTATAAAGTTTAAAAAAATTATTTTACTTAAAAAAGAGTTCATATAAATATTAGTTTCATTTAAATTCGACCTATTTACAATACAAAAAATAAAAAAATAAAGTATAATCTTGTTTTGGAGTTCACTGTGTTTATTTTGATGGTAGACTTGAGTCGATTTATCATGGCTACACTATGGTAATACGGTGGAAACCACTTATCCTCCACGTGCCCTTCTCATTGCCACATAGGCTTTTGAACAGTATTGTAATATTTTTTAGGGCCTATGTGCATCTCTCTTTATACCACTGAGATCTTAGATTAGAATTGTAATATTTAACTAGCGTTTTAGTGTTAATAAGTAAATCCTGCATCATATGTTGTAATGGCACATTGTGCAAATTTGAGCTCAGTATAAAAGGAATGGGAACCCTATAAACCCTCGTCCTAGCGACTATATAAATTTTTTTTTTAAAATCTTGTTTTGGAGTTGAGAAAACAAAGAAGAAAATGGAAGACTGGAGGAAGACTGCAAAGAGGAAAAGGAAATCCTAGTCCCATGGTAAGACTAGGGAATTACGTTACCACCGATTGGGAAAATTGTAGAACTAGAATAAGGGAATGAAGATCTCATATTCCCTTTTTCTTTCGTGATTCATCCCAACCAAACGCCCCTTAATTTGGTGAATAACTGAACCGTTGGCAGAGGGGGAGGATGTAGGCAATATATCTATGATGGAATTTGGGAGGATTTTGAAATTTAAAAAAATATGGTGAATGCGAGATGAGAATATAGTGGATTCAAAATTAAATATAGAATGAGACGCTGATCTAATGTCCTGTATTGATTAGATATAAAAAAATAGAGAAAATGCCCAGGATGATATCCACTTTTAAGTGAAATTCACAGTTTGGTATCCAATTTTCAAAATTATTTTGAAAATGTACCCATTTTTTCATTAATTTTCCAAAAATGTACTTTTAGTTTTAAAATGGGTATCATTTTGGCACAATTTTGATCCAAATTGGTACCCATTTTTGCCAGAAGGTACCCCTTTGAGACATAAATGAAAAGACAGGTACCTTTAATGGACAAATTCAAATTTTGTGTACCAAACTGTGAATTTTGATTAAAAGTGGGTACCATTTTGGACAATCTCTCTTAGAAAATGTAAAAAAAACTAAAATTTTAAAAAATAACGGGATAATTGCCTGATTTATACATGATTATCTCCTCCCCAAATGCGATACCCTAAGCATTGCTTAATTCCTTAAAATATGGATCGTTCTTTCTTTTTCTTCTTTTTCTTCTCTACTTAGAAAGCACGAGTCATGCCTGAAATCTCCTTTAAGCAAGAGGGATGTTTTGTATTGCATGGGTTGAGTCATAACTCACAAGCTGCAAGTTTGCAACGGCACACTACATAGGAAGTAATTTTTTCGGATCAGGAAAAAGACTTTTTTTAAATTTTTTTTGAAGCACAAAACAAGCATCATACCATTAATTAATAACCCCAGGAAACTGCCAAAAGGTAAGCCTTATTTACAGCAGTTGTATCTACGTACCTTAACTACTTGTATCTGATCAAAATGCAGCATCTGCTTTCTTGTATTCTGAAACCACCACTGCAGATGAAGACCCAATGCTACACTAACCTCATTGAGCATTCTAACCAGCTCCAAGTAATCTGACCGAAGGCATACCACTCCCGCAACCCTTCCAACGCTGCTAATGCATCTGCCTGAAACGGTGAACCAGTGTACACTATCCGCCCTCCTTCATCCTACCATCTTCACTCACGTGAGCCCCATCAACTGCCACATAAACCTCAGACTCTCTCTACCTGTTGAAACCTCTGACAGTGGCTTGTGCTCCTCAAACCTCGGCCCCATCTTGCGGAGCAAGCCTTTCAACCTGCATCGGATTTTGAGCAGTCCCATCCCAGAAAGCTCGATTCAAATCTGCCACAACATGAACGTCGCTCTCCTGCCTCAACCCCAACCAACATGAACGCAAAAGAGATTTTGGCAGGAGATATGGGACTATATTCAGGGCATTTCAGAGGTCAATAGTTTCCCTTGTGCGCTGGTTGGGGATTTTAATCAGGTTTCAGATCAGGGGGATAAGTTAAGGGGATATGTTGAATAAGCTGTCATTGGCAGAAATCCCGCAGCACGGGACCTGGTTTACGTGGTCGAATAATTGAAAGGGGGGGAATATAATTTATGAGCGGTTGGACACAGTCTTTGTTAACAAGAGTTGGCTCGCGTTGTTTATGTTGGGTGTATTCAACTCAAATCCCACATTGGAAGTTGTGATGGAGATCCCGAGACGACTACCACCATAAATGAAGACATTCCATGTCTTGATCAAACATTCAAGGGTTTTGTTCGAAATGGTCTAAGTGACATGGTTGGGCCTATGACAAGGTCAAGAATGAAACTTAGGGACGCGACATTAAATGGTTTGATTGATCTTCTTCATAATAAATAATTAATGAAGAAGTCGGCAAGGGGTTGGATTACTTATTTAATTTTGTCGATTAACTGAAGACATTATGAAAAACACTATACTCTTTTCCCATTTGGTTTTTTAATGAGGTAGTATGATTATTGTAACATTAATTTTATTTTAGGTTTTGGACTGGTTAATTTCGGCCATGTGGGCCTTAGTGAGCTGTTCAAAAATAGTGACAGTCCATTAGGGTTTAACATATTCATTTTTATTCTGATTAGAATTAGATTTGGTAAGATTAGATAAGGTAACATTTTCCAGTCTAATTCTAAGACAGAGCGGCCGAAATAAGGTTGATAGGATTTGATTTTTGGTATTTTAGTTAGATATGGTTTTAACTTCCTTAATCTGCCATGAGATTGATTTAGATTCTGATTGTGATTAGGGTTTTAAGGAGCTCGAATTCTTCTCTATTTAAAGACGAGGTCAGCCGAGAATTAGATACACTTTTATCAATCAAATATTCAAAATTTTGAGTTATTCTCATTATCTTCATTGTTGCTTAAACCTGCGGACTATTTAAGTTTCAAGTTTCAATCTCCTTTTTAAGTGTACCCTGCGGGCTAGACGCTTATAAAAAACCCTTGTGATCTAAACATGCGGGCTATTTAGATAACAAGTCGGAGTTTGGTGTACCCTGCGGGCTAGACGCTGCTTCTTCGTGCATTTATACTGAGTTAGGCGAATCCTCAGTCTAAATAAAGATCTGATATTCAACAATCCAGAGTTTTCACAAGGAGATTCATATAAGTTGGTATCATAGCGAAACAAAAGATCCTTGGGCGACAATTTCAGGGGTTTTGAGTTTCTATTTTGAATTTATTTTGAAAATTTTATCTTTAAATTATAAACTCATTCGTGTCATATTTTAACTGTGTTTGTTTGATCTTTCTTAGCATGAAGGTTGAATCTTGAGTCGAAGGATGTCAAGGGGTCTGAGAGTTAGAATACTTCAGTATTACTATCCGCCTTCACCTTCTTCAATCGAGTCAGGAAGACGTTGAAGGGTCAGAGCGTTAACAAGTATTATCCGCCTTCACCTCTCAGTCAGTTTCATAGATCTAGGTAACTTAAACAGTTTATGTGCTTGTGATATTTTTCGTCAACTCTTCTAAAAAATCATTGCATGCTCATAATCCTACTTGCGTTCATTCTCGGTCTTTGATTCTGTAGTCTTGAATCGTTCTTGATTCTTGATTACATGTATATAAAAAAAGTGTTTGTGTCGTTTTCCAGATATAGTGTTATATTCTTGATCCTTACGATTTTGAATACCTTGAAGTTCATTAGAATCAAGAGGAAGTTGTCGCAGATTTCTTTTCCAAGTTTATATAGGCTTAAACTATTCCAAAAAAATTTCAAAAATAAAAAAAAAGGAGATCAGAATTTTGGAAAACCAGATTGGAAATTTGGGGTTTGGAAAATCAGAGTTGGGGTCTTTTTATAATTTTCAGGAAGTTTGTGGCTATTTTGCAATTTTTGAAAAATTGAAAAGTGCACGGCTGGAATTTTTTAGAAAATCAGAATCTAAGTTTGTGTGAAATATTTGTGAAAAAAAGCTTGATTTATAGCTTCAAAAGAAAGGAGAAAACGCAAGAGAAAAAAATCTGGTTCAAGAAAGGAAAATGAGAACTAATTCCTAGTTTAGAGCGAAGAAGTTTAATTTCTATATATGGAGGGATTGGGTTGAATAAAAAACACACCTTGATCAGCAAGGTTCCATGTAATTTATATTTCTTGAAGAATTTTGGGTTAAACTTCTTAATCCTATTTGATTTTAGGAAATCGTTTTTCATTATTGGAATTTTGTTGAAGCCTATATAGAGCGTTTTTTATTTGATCATAACTTCTTTGTTACAGCTCCGATTCGTGCCATAACGAGGGTTGGTTTTTTGCAAATCAAGCTTCATGATTCAAGCTAGCATCAAATAGGTATCGTTCACAGAATGAACGTTTTGTGTATCAAGGACGAGTTATTTGGGTTCACAGGTTTGGGGTGCCTATTAATCCCCCCACCTAGGTGGTCTTAATTTT
>JAULKM010125874.1:0-20180 GCA_032355605.1 Rubia tinctorum | reverse complement strand
CCTACCTAAATCTAGCAATCTTGCAACAAAAACATAACAAAAGAGATGTTAAATGCTTCAGAAAACACATGCATTTGTCGTCACATCACGCGGATTATGCGATATGTTCAAGTCACACTGCACTTTGGTCTCACTTTTTGGTCTGTCAGTTCTCCCGAGGGGTTGGGGTATTCTAATACCAGTTAGGCTCACTGTGTGGAGACTCGCCGATCCACCTATGGATATGTTGTCTTTCTTGGAAGGAACCTGATTTCCCGAAGTGCCAAGAAACAACCCATAGTTTCTCATTCAAACACTGAATCTAAGTATCGTGCTCTTGTCAACACTGCTTCAGAGGTAGTTTGGCTAACTCATATGCTCAGAGATATTCTAGTTCCCTTTTCTGTTTCTCCGTTGCTGTTATGTGACAACAGTAGTGCTATCTTTTTGGCTCAAAATCCAGTTTCTCACAAGCGGGCGAAGCACATCGACTATCATTTTGTGTTGGTTGATTTCGGCAAGCTGCAGGTTGTTTATATTCCTATTTCTCTTTAGATTGCGGACATCTTCATCAAATGGATCTCTCGTCCACCGTTCAAGTTCTTCAGATCCACGCTATAAGTTGGCGAGCATCCGAAGATTCTCTTGGTGGGGGAGGGGGGTGTGAGGGTGAGTTTATAATAAGTCAAGTTGATGATTAGATTTGATTGATTATGGATTGAGTTATTAACTAGACTAGAGTTATACTAGTACCAGTCTACCTTTTGTATTCTATTTATTCTCATCAGTAATACCAGATTCATTACGAGAAATATTTTTTATCAGAGTCCCTTGATGAGGTCGTGTTGTCCCGGTTGTCGAATAAAGTGTCAAAGAAAATGGCGGGATCTAGGCTACCTTTGACATGTATAGATTCATCTACCAAGATAACCAAAAAAATTTCAAGCTTTTTTTCTAGACTGAAGGATCAAGGAGGTTTGGCTCATAAAGGCAGAAATGATAGTTAACGAGCAATTAAATTTCTTTATGGAGCCATTCCGACATCTGACATGCAGAGCCTATTATGCCTCGACCTCCCAGTGTGTCAAGTAGAGGTCGTACAATTTTATCTTCTCGGAAGCAGTGAATATGAGATTAAAGTGAATAAGAAGCGGTTCACAATATTTTGTGGCCATTGGGTGCCTGATCCAAAAGATGACGACTATAGTGTGTTCATTGTATTTTAGGGAAAGTTGGCTGAGGGAGAAAACAACCCCGACTTCCTGTACACTTAATCCTCTAATAGAAAAATACTTCCACTGTGATGAGGATATCATTAATGATCCCTAGAGAATCAAGATTGGTACCCTCAGACCAAAAAAACGTATTTGTTATCGAAAACTTGATCTCAGGGGTCATCCTACAAAGTGCACCATCAATATGAATGTAATTTCTCTTCTTGCTTTGCATTATGAATTACACACCTATATATAGTACAAGTGAGGACCTATAGCTAAATAACAAAACTCTAGACACATATATGCAATGATACAAAAGACTAATTTAATCATCATCTAAATTCTCTATTGTCACAATCAATGACCTCATGTTATCCTTCCACATTATCAAGAAGGAGCATACCGATACCGATCCCGATTTCATGATCATTAATGAGATGGTTCGCTGCAAGCAAGAAGAGTAGAAAACTCCCGTACGAAAACGCATCGGTAAACTACTCCAGAATCATGATGTCCCTCTTGAAATCTAGTGCCAAGATTATTCTTAAATAGTTCTTTGCGAAGAAGCATTAGGAATTTGAAAATGGCCAGTGGGCTCATGCACCTACGAAAGCACAGCCGGCACCGGTTAGCCCCCTACTGAATTACGAGGTGTAATAATTATTTGAATTTTATTTATCTATATCATGAGTTTTCATAAAAAAAATTATACTCGAAACACACTTTTATTTTTTTGTATATCTGCAGCTATGACTTCGAGGACAATGCCGAGTAGGATCCTTCACAAGGTGTTGACAGTGAAAGATGTGGCATTCAAGTTGTGGTGCGACATGGTCAAGGTAAAGACACATTGGGGATTGAAAAGTTAAGCAATTCTCCATACTTCACTGAGAGTGAGGAGTTAATTTCCAGAGCAGAAACTCAACAACCTGCACGTCCGTCGCATGCTGAAGATGGTGGAGGTCAACCGTTCGAGAGGAAGGACTCAAATACAGAAGATAGTGAGCAGACCGACCAGGATGCTGATGGTGTAATGGAGACGAGATCTGAAGATGGAAGTGGATGATTTATTTGGATTGAAATGATATTTTGGAAGTTATGGATCTTTTGGATTAAGAAAAGTGTGTTATTACCCTACATAATTGACATAAGTGCTAATATAACCTTCGAGTGTTCGAAAGTGCCAATATAAACCCAGATAATCATGGGAAGTGCAAAATTACCCATTTCGACAAATTTTGACCTAAATTTAGTGAAAGGTCTATTTTGTCCCTCAGAAAAATAAAGTACAAATATAAAACGTAGATTGACTATTATACCTCATAATCCTAAAACCTAAGACATTTATTCCACCCTTTTCTTCCCTTTTATTCTTCAGATCGTCCCTTCTTCTTCGCCGCAACAACACCATAACGCCACCCTTCTTCTTCGTCACACCAACACCACAATGACACCGTTCTTCTTAACCATTCTAACTTCTTCTTCTCTGCATTTGAAATTTAGGGTTTGGGGTGGGGTGGAGCTGGGCGGTGGTGGGAGCTGTGAAGAGGGTGGGCGTGGTGGTGGTGGTGGTGGTGGTGGTGATGGGAGGGGTGGGGTGGGGTGGTGGCCGGTGATTGGTAGACCAGGGTATCGCTCCAGTAGTAGCATATGTTGTATGCTGGGAAGGAGATGCGAAATTCAGAGAAATTGAGTGGAATCAGTGTCAATGACATCAATTTGGTAATGTTGGTTGTGAATACTTAGCCAAGTTCTAGGTGAGATGTTTAACGTTTGAGTAAAGTGCTAAAATAACCCTACCTTCAGGCTGAAAGTGCCAATATAACCCTGCAAAATGTGAAAGTGCCAAAATAACCCTAAATTTATGATATATGTGCCAATCTAACCCTGAGGGCCATTGATTCCAGTAGTCAACGCCGGAATTGGCTAGATTTTAAGGAAATGACAAATTTATCCCCGAATTAGAAAAAAAATAAAAATGAAAGACTTAAATGCCCTTTATTATTCTTTTCCCCCCTTCATTTTCTTATTTCCACCATTCCCCTATTTCTTCTTGGGAAAAAAGCTGCAACTTTCTTTCTCCCTTTATTTTCTTCTTCCTCCCCTTCCCCTATTTCTTCTTGGAGCAAAAAGCTGCAACTTGTTTACTTTTCTTCTTCTCCCCCCATTTCCCCATTTCTTCTTCCTTATCATGGGATGTCGATGTCATCCTCCCTTCTCTCCTTCTCCTTCGATGCTGCACTGGAACGACGATGAGCCAACAATGCTGCCGCTGCCGTGTTTGCGGGTAAGTACTTCTCTAATCTTTTTGCGTTTTTTGCTACCCTTTTGAAAACCCAGTTCAAAACCTAACATAATTTCATTTGTTTTGAGAGAAACAATCAGTTTGTGTATTATGTGGGTCTAGGGTTTTGGTTTTGAGCAGCTTTCAAGCTATAAAATCCTGCCATTTCCTTAGTTTAATCTTGATTCTACAACTATTTTACTTCTCCAGTCATAATTTATGTTCGTTATTTTGCTCTATTTCCCCAGTTGGATGAGGGTCATTTATTCCGGCAGACGGCGGTGAACGACGTTAAAGCTGGTAAGAGGTTAGCAATGAAATACTTTACAAATTCAAGTCAATTTTAATTTCTCGTTCGACAATTTTTTGATTCAGGTTAGCTTTTTTGATCCATTTTATATACTTGTCTACATTTAGAAATGGCGAGCTTTATTACCCATACCATTTTTCCATTATTCAAAACTCCATTGCTATCTTCTTTTGCATGTAAAATGTATAATATCTTTCTCTCTTTAACTATAAGAAGAAGAAGAAACTGGACGCATATGGAAGCAGTGTCGGCTGTCAAGAATAAGGAAGAAGATGATCTGGTGCTTTGTGAGAAGGAAAATTGCTTTTGCAACAAACACCTGGCCAAACAGAAAAACCTTGTCATTTCCGTAGACATGAGAGCTTGCCGGCAAGGAAGAAGAAGCGGGGGAACGAGGGAGAGAGAAGAAAAGGAATAGGGAAATAATAAGAATTAAAGGCACTTAAGTCTTTTCCTTTTTTTAATTCGGGAGTAAGATTGTCATTCCAATCAATTTCGACGTTGACTATTGGAGTCAATGACTCCCAGGGTTAGATTGGAACATACTTCATAAAATTAGGGTTAGTTTGACACTTTCTGATTTTACAGGGTTATATTAGCACTTTCAGCCTAAAGGTAGGGTTAAAAAACATTTAACCCTTAAAGTTTTCATCTTGAACTCTGCTCAATGGTCAATAAATAGTGATTTTAGGATGATTCAATGTGAAGTATCTAAAGTTTTGGATTTTGAGCTTTACCCACTGTCCTAATTTGTTCAATGCTAGATGGCTATGTATTTCCAAGTTTTTAAGGGCAAAATTGTCCTAACAATTTTAGGTTTTAGGCTAAGGGGCATTTTAGTCATTTTATGCACGGTCAACGCCAAAAATAGTGTCTTAGGGTTATATTGGCACTTTCATCAATTAGTTAGGGTTATTTTATTAGTTTAAATTATTTGAGGGCCATATGTGCTCTTTCTCAAGTACATAAGGTTATATTTGTATACATCCCTTTTGGATTTGATCATGTGTTTTTTTTTGTAAATGAGAAGTTGTTAAAAAATGGTTGAATAAACCAATCCAACATCTTGTTCTTTTCATGTAGAAAAATGGACTTAATAAATTTCTAGTTCACAACCGATGTCAAAATCTGTCTTTATGCGTTCAGTGCCTACCGATTAGTCCAAGACAATGACATTAATACTAGTCATGGTAAATCTTAACCATGTCGAAGTTGTACCACCACTACAAGAAACATGAACTTTTACCTTGGTTCTACAAGACTTTTTACCTTGGTTTTTAGTCCAGAAAAAATCAAGGTAAATACAACTGTAGTAAAAAGTACATTTTTACCTCGGTTTTAGACCGACGTTGGCAGGTTTTGTGAGCACGTCGGTCCAAGCAAGAAGACCGACGATAGAAGACCACAGCCGTGACTTTGTTATGTTTGACGTCTCTATCCACACGCATGCGAAGTCGGCCATAGCAAGAGGGCAGGCGATGTGAGAGGAAATGCTGCGACATTGACAAAGTTGACGATAATCTAAATAAGAGCGATGTCGCAGACCATGGTAAGTGACATCGCATGCTGTGGTGCACCCACATCGTATGCCACCTGACGTGGAACACGGGCGGATGCATCATTTTGAATGGCCTATGTCGGAAAAAAATGACACCGGTTTATGCAACGTCGGTAAGGTGTTATTTTGGCACCGGTTTGTGCAACGCTGTGGTTTAATCTGTTAAACATCGTTTCTCGTACAATATTATAATATTGGATATTTGATGACACAAACAATCATTTGTTGATATCCGTTACATGTTATTTAAAATGCGATAAATCGTGAAATGGTTAAACATCATACAACAATCAATTGTTGTTCAATTAATGTGGGAATGATTGATATGTTATAACCAAAAATATTATAACATATATTACGAATACATGCTACAGTATATTAAAATACATAAGGTTGACATAAAATTGAAACATTAATTGTATTAAGCCTATATTTTCTACGTTGTACGACATTAAGACTATCAGGGTGACTAGTGAATTGACAAGTTCATCCATCTACATGTTGAAAGTCCATTGATAACTCTCTTTGGTCCTATTACAACCAATACACATGAAACAAAATTTATGTTACAATGGGAAGTACCTAGAATGCACATAATATAGTCATACGTAGACGACATTAAACTCAGCATGGAAGTAGTAACTGATTTGATTAAAAGCGACGTCGCATACATAAGAAACCGACGCCGCAAAGACCGAGTAAAGAGAAACTTTGGATATTTATAAATATGTCAAAACTTCCTATACCTATGCGACGTCGGTCTTTGTTCAGTACCATGTTGTATGGAGCGATTAACTGTGACCGACGTTGCACATCATATTATGCTCATTTGAATCTAAGCCTTTTTTCTCTCTCTTTACAAACATGGCATTATATTGGGGGGAAAACAACATACAATATATAATATGTAACACGATCATCATACTTCATGAAAATAATCAATCATTGATAAATGAGGAAAAAAACATATAGAAGGTATGGTAACAAAATTGCTAAATGAACATGGAAAGGATGGAAAACTACCTCAGTTAATTTGAACTCGGAGATGCTGTATCCTTGGATACCTGTTGATGTTTGAGAGAAGCAATTTGATTGAACTCTTTCATTGTTTTAATGGTGTGAAGGGATATGATGGTGTGGAGTTGGGTTTACAGGATTTGTGTTGGAGATGGGAAATAGGTGCTAGTTGTGAATATTATTGACATGAAATAGGGTTGGTGGGACATTTTGTTTCAAGTTTTTGGCTAAATTTTTTTATTCCCGTTAGAAATTTCATGTTTACCGACGTCGGTCAAGTTCAAATTTTGTTCTATGCGACAAAATTGCAATGTTGCACATAAGAGCCATAGTCTAATTTTTTTAAAAGTGTCGTAAAATACTCCATTTTAATATTGTAGGCCCTTCCATTGAACCGTTTATGCCCAAATTGGAACAACATTGTCGTCAAAATTTGAATGAAATATGTTATAATAAAATGCTTAGATGACCCCTAGTTCCTTGGAAAGTTCAAATATAACCCTCAATTTTTCAAAAGTGCAGATATACCCATGGATAGACAAAATGTGTAAACTTATACCCGAGTGCCCGCTTAGATTATTGAGAATATGAATGGGTACAACTACCTACTGAGATTACTTTTGGTTCAACTGCACTTTCAAAAAACTTGTAGTTATGTTTGCACATACCAAAAAACTGAAGGTTATATAAGCACTTAGCTCAAAATTTTATCTGCAATTTTGCATTTTGACTTCTCCCATTTTTTGGAGGGACCTAGGTGCAAAAATTAAAAAGTTAACCGGTTGTCCCAAACTCGATTCCAATTGTCCCAAAAAGAATCTTTGTCATCCCTAGTTGAACTTATGATAACCGAGAGTAATAAAGAAACTTGTCTTATTCGACATAGACTTCCACAAGTTCTTACGACTGACCCTCGTATACTTTTAAGTAATCATCTACAATTTACTTTAGATGATGTACTATCGCTTTCTAAAATTTGATGGACGGAATTGTTTTGCATTTTAATTTCATAAAAAACCAAGAATATTGAACTTTATGTGATTCTATGTGACGGAAATTATCGTTTCCATAACGCTTATCGTAAGGGTATTAATGGAATACTATAAAAATCCGGACGATTACCCCTGTTTGCGTCCCTGTAAGACAGTACGCATAATTTCAATATGAAACATTTATCGTTATGTACAGGTGCATAGCTCCTAAGCGTAGTGAACATGCAAGGAAGTTTGAGCCATAGTGTAATTTCCCCAAAGTTTCGTCATGTACTGTCCGTGAATAATTTGTGCCAGTTCCATTGACCTGTTCATGCCCAAATTGGAACATCGTGGTCTTGAAAATGTGAATTAGATAAGGGTACATCCAATTTTTCATTCCAGCATCTCCCTCTTTCTTGGAAGGACCTAAGTGCGAAAACTAAAAATGCACTGGTTGTCCCAAACTCGATTTTGATCATCCCGAAAAGAAGGTTTGCCATCTCTAGTCGCTTATAATAACCGAGAGTAATATAGAAACTCGTCTTATTCCACGTACACTTCCACAAGTTCTTACGACTGACCCTTGTATTTAAGTAATCATCTACAATTTACTTTAGACCACGTACTAGCGCTTTCTAAAATTCGATGTACATAATTTTATTAATTTCTTGTTTCATAAAAAAACAAGAATATAAAATTTCATATGATTCTATGTGGTGGAAATTATCGTTCCCATAACGCTTATCATAAGGGTATTAATGGAATACTATAAAAAGCCGGGCGATTACCCTGGTTCGCATCCCTGTAAGATCGTACGCATAATTTCCATATGAAAAATTTGTCGTTATGTTCAGGTGCATAGCTCTTAAGCGTAGTGAACATGCAAGGAAGTTTGGGCCGTAGTGTAGTTTACCCAAAGTTTTGTCATGTACTGTCCGTGAATAATTTGTATCCATTCCATTGACCCGGTTATGCCTAAATTGGAACATCATGGTCTTGAAAATGTATCAAAAAATAATCCCATATTAATTAATTCGGAAATCAAATTGTTTGGGCCTAGATTTTTTTTTATTTTGGGCAAATCGACCCTCAATCCATTTTGCGACGTCGCTGAATTATTAGAATATATTTGATAATGGCGACATCTTAATGCGACATCGGGCATTTTCGGTTTCAGTCCTCCACTGACCAAGCCCGTGGATATTTTTGGTTGTCTAAATCGACCCAGTCATCATTACATGCAATTTCACTTATGCGTCAGTCGTTCCTCAGATTTATCGATTTGGTTCGTGACTTTGAATAATGTCGATTCGATTCCCTTTGGTTTGGGCCCAAATGTATAATATTTGGGCCAATCATATATGTGGCTCAAAATATGTGATGCGGGACATCACACTGTATTTTCTATTTGTGTCTTTCTATGCGACATAGACTGCAACATTGTAAATTTTCTTAAATGATGACGGTTCACTGAGGGTATATAAATAGACCACAATCCACCCCCTTTGCATTCCCAAGAAACAACATCGCACCGAAACCCCCCACTTGAAAAAAAAATAGTCGGAAAACTGTCAAATCCCAATGCAAAATTTCCTTCTCTTATCATTATAGTCTCAAAACTGACATTCAATTGGGTTAAATATAGTACATTTCCAGATTTCATCAAAAGGGAAGAGGAGAAAACTGCCTTTCCACAAATTTGATTATGGTTTTTTCCAGCATTAAGGGACTTCTTTTGTTGCCCATTTCATAATTTTATAACATTTACAATGAATGAAGTTGTTCAATTTCGTTTTGTGATTAGGTTTGAGTTTATCCATTTTCATTTGGGATTTCTTTACATGTTCTTTTCCAGGGTTAGGGTTTAGGGAACTGTTATGTCACTCATTCTTGCCACTTATTAATGCCATGTTACTTGTTTATATTGTGATGATGATGTTAGTAGAGATTATAGGTGTTTTAGGACAATTCATGTTCCAGTCGCACACTATTTCAGCTTAGTTGATTGGTCGTGCAACATCACACATTCATATATATATATATATATATATATATATGAATCTAGAATTTCGAACGGAGCATATCGGTTTAGTCGAGGTGTCCATGAAATGCATGCAAAATAGACAAAAACCCATTGCATTCATTAGGTTCTTAACTGTTGCACTAACCGTTCTATGTTCCCTTATTTCTCAAATAGCTAGAATGATGAAGACAACTAAGAGAGCAAGGGGCAACACCACAGGATCAGGTCTCTCTTGCCCCAAGAAGGTGAAGACCACGACCGCCCTCCTCACCTCCAACATGGGACAATATACGCTTAATCAATGAGAAGGTAGAGAAGCGTTTCAAAATGATCCAGAGCCGAAGGATAAAGGAGGTCAGGGTGATGAAGTCCGAGAACGTGGAGCGACTCCATCTCGATGTTTTCCTCGAACCCTTCAAACCACCAGGAATGGAGGGTTTGATATTCCAGGACAAACTGACGTATGATACATAGGTCAAGGAGTTCTACACCAATTTCACTTGGCAATCGACGAATATCTACAGTACAAGAGTGAACATAATGGACGTGGAGATGATGACGGAGTTCATCAATCAGGTGATTGGGTGCACAATCGGTGGGGAGGATCAGTCGGAGGTTGAGCCTCTACAGCTGTACTGCTGGGACAATTGGCCTTCACGGGTCGATGAGAATGACCCATCCGAGGTGCTTGACCCCAACCAAATGGTGGATAAGTACTTCAAAATTGAAGTGGGGAACGGGCTCATCCAACCGAGGCGGATCAAGATTTATGTCCTCGATCTTGAGGAGAGAATGATGTTCAATATAATTGTACATGTACTAATCCCGGCTGGACATCCTACAAAGTGCACGATCAACGAGGCCGTAATGTACTACCACCTTGCAGAGAAGAAAGTGGTCAACCCTGGGTACACCATCATCCATGAGATGCATCAAGTGGCCCTCGCCCTGAAAAGTCAGACACTCCCCTACGAAAACGTCATCATCGCCATTCTGGAGAAGGAGAATGTTCCCATCAAATCAAAAGCGAAGATCCAACCTAAGTACTATGATGAAAACTACTTCGGGCAGAAGCATTGACATTGGGAGGTAGGGACGTGGATTATTTGCAATGTCCCCAAGGGAAATCTGGATAGGCCTCCCAAACCCCGGCCCAGGGCGACTCCATCGACTTCCAGAGCTGGGGATCCTTCCCCCACCAGTACTCCTACCCCGCGGTCGGGTATGAAAGTTTTAAAGCTTTATGGTTATTCCAAATTTTTATTATTTAAACTTTATAATTTAAATTTCATTTAACTAATTTTCCCACAGGACTTAAACGTAGAGTTTGGGGTATCCTCCTGAAGGACATGACAGAGACCAATGCCTTGACGCAACGCACATACCGCAACGTGGTTATGATTATGGAAGAATTGGCATGGCTGAAATCTATGATTGCCTGTACGATCAATGCATCCGCGGATGAGGGGTCTGGGGATGATGAGGATGGTCTGAAAACCACATATGATGAAGGAGTGTCTAGCACCGGCGATAACGAGTCTTCCACCGAAGAGTCGGAGGCTAATTCTCAAGATGATGGAAATAGTTTGTCAGAAGATGATGTTATCCCACCTGTGTCACCCCCTTATTGATTGCCATAGATGTTAGTTTTTTATACATGATGAAGACCGTTTGTTTGGATTTTATTGGGATATTTTATCTTTTCTTTAATTTGTAATTTGATGGGAGGTTTTGTGGATTGTATGGTAGCATTATATGTTTTGGATTACGTATCTAGCTTTAGTCTTACCAATTTAGCTTGATGAAATTTGAGACTCACTGTTGTGAACATGAAATGAATCCTTTAGATGGTACATTCCAAGTTATAGTTGTATTGTTTAACTATTGTTGATTTATTAGGTATGAAAGAGCAATGCGACATCGCACTTCATTCACACACATGATGTCGAGTTTAGCGACATGTTACCGACTAACCTACTACATTGCATGAATTAATTGATTTGAGTGGATTTAGGCACCAGTTTGGACCAAGGGGCATGCCCGACATCGCATGGGGGAAATGCTACTTCGCTCCCTAACGTCGAGAGGAATTCGGTCAAATTGACCAATGGTGCGAACTCGATCATCTCATGATTGACTATTACTGCTAGGTCGTATCTATGTTGTCGAAATCTCACCTACGTTGGCTATACTTTTTACTTTGAATGTGAAAAATGTTTACCGCGGTAATCATAGGACAGCGTAAAAGACCTATTATTTACTTTGGAAAAAAATTTGAGGTTAAAGAATTTTTTACCGTGGTTATTTGAAAACCGAGGTAAAAGAGGTGAAGTAATATGTCATTTTTCTTGTAGTGCACCAAGCCTTCGGTTTCCCTCGATAATTGGATGACATCAGTTGTGTGTATCGGTTAGATCAGTGTGCATTCAGCAGAACTGACATGACACCAACATATTTTCGATGTTGCCTGTTTAATTTTTTTACTTCAATTATATGAAACCGAGGTAAAAAATACTACTCCCTCCGTCCCAGAGAAATTAGCACATTTTGACTTTTGTAAGTCAAACTAAGCCAACTTCAACCATTAAATTTTATTATTATATATGTAAGACTATTATCATGTTATATGTTGTTGGATTCATCATAACATGTATTTTAAATTGTTACTTTTTCAAATTTTTTTATACACATAAATAAATATATTAATTGTTTAAAATTGATTCAGTTGACTGTCAAAAGTCAAAATGTACCAATTTCTCTGGGACGGAGGGAGTGTTATTTATCTTAAATATAAAAAATTGAGGTATATAATATTATTTATTTCTATATTAAATCTAGGTAAAACAACTTGTTTACCTTAGTTTTCCGGATTCCAAATAATTGAAGTAAAAAGTGTGAAGTAAAATATCAGTTTTCTTGTAATGGTGGGCGGAGGTTTTTTTCGCAAGACAAGAGAGAAAATCCGGAAAGGATTCATGATGGAGGAGAGAAAGTGGGGGTTTTTGTTACTTTTCTATTATTTAAACGATGTGCCTATATTTTTGTGAACATTTTGAAATTGATCATAAAGCTAAATTAATTATGATATAACCCCAAAATATATGAAAAAGAGGATTTAGCATCATTTGATATAACCGTTAATTAGTCTTATATAAAAGAGACGGTTTCTCATTTTTTAATTTTAAAGACACGTGTTTTAAGCCAAAATGAGCATATACCTTTGTTATATTTTTTTAAAATTAACAATTCTAAGAGGTGAATGTTTAAACTGAACAATTAATTGGCCAAATAAATTCTCATCACCATCTTCCGATGGGACAATTTTGAGCATACACAGGAAAGTTGGAGTCAAGACCTCAGAGATTTTCCAAGTTGTGATCAGTCAGAGAGGAAATATCTCTCCATATTCAAGAAATAGTAAATAAACCTGGAAAGATTTGATGAACCGACCATGTAATACAAGGATGCAAACACAGATAACTCAATTATTTTATAAAGTGATAACTCATTGGCTCCCAAGTGGTGCATGTAACGGGTGATTGATGGTCTAATTGAGAAGAAACAAATCATTTAAAATAGGGTTAGGTGATTTACGGTCCGTTGAGTAATGATGGAATATAGACCTACTTCCATATATAAACCACAAAGAAACCCCATGTCTATACTAATCATAACTCAACAAACTATAAGTCACCTAGCCCTATTTTAAGCGAATTATTCCTTCTCAATCAGACCATCAATCATCCGTTCCATGCACCACTTGTTAAAAAGAAACCACAAAGGCCCACAGTCATAGTTTCTTTGTGGTCTTTGAAAGAAACCAGGCCATGGTTGCTCTTGGAAGCAACCGGCCCAAGCTGAATGAACCCACGTGTATGAGGGCCGCATTTTTTTGTCCCCCATGGTGCCACATGTTAACTTGTGATTGGGACACTTGACACACCATTTTCCAGCCATTTTCCATGCATGGGACACGTGGCCCAATCCTGTGGTGCCACGTGTCACATCAGATTTTTTATAAAAAAAATATATGTTTGTTTTTAATTTTAAATTTGTTTCTTTTTAATTTTGAATATAATTTTTTCCATCATTTAATTTTAAATCGTAAAATAATTTTAAAATTGATATTAAATTCTAAAATTAAATTATTTAAATTGAAATCAAAATTTAAAATTAAGAGTGTATTATTAAATTTCATATTTCAATTTATTTTGGGTAGGGAAATTTATTTAAATTAAGTACTAAAGGTAAAATCTATGAATATGATAGAGAAAATCAAGCGGTGTCCATCAAGTGATTTCCTAGTGCTTTCTACCATTGTAAATGTTAAAATGAAGAGGTTTCTTTCTGTGGTGGTTGTTTTTGGTGAGGTGAAAGAAAGAAATTAAAAGTTATATAATATTTAATGAAAATAAACCACAAGAGTGATTTCTTCCATTGTACATGGTCTAAGAAACCAATTCATGGTAAGAAATCACTTCATGGTAAGTGTGATTTTAACCAATTAAATATATTATTACTCTCAATCTCTCGCTTCCACTTTACTCTAAGAAACTACTTAATAAACCATCATACTTTTTCTCCAAAATGGTAAGAAACAACTCTCTACTATTCAAGAACCCCACTTGATTTTCTTTATCTTACTCATTAATTTTACAATAAATATTTAATTTAAATAAATTTGTCCATCCAAAATAAATTGAATGTGAAATTTAGTGATACATTATAATTTTAAAATATAATTTTTTTTTCAATAATTATTAAATATTTCGATTGTGAATATATCATATTTTATTTTTCTTCAAAAATATTTTTTTGAAAAATTATTTTGAACTTCCGAAAGCTATTTTAGACAGAAAAAAAAAGCATATTGTGAATTTAGTGTGTTAGACAGGCCCCGCCAAATAAGAGAGGGGGGTTTCTTAGTAAGCAGAATTTTTTATGTGAGGGAATTGTATGTGGAGAGGTGATGAGTCAGTTAAATACTGACACGTGGCAAGTGAGTGAATTAAAAATAGTAAAATTCATAGAATTAAATTCTGACCCCACTCATGTGCTACATGTCAGTATTTGATTGACCCCTCACCTCCCCACATACAATTGCCCCACATAAAAAAATTATGGTTAGTAAGAAACCAAGGGGTGGTGTCTTAATAAGAAACCACCATTGTGGGCTTGTGTGGTATTTTAAGTGGTTTCTTACCATTAAGAAACCACCATTGCACATGCTTTAACACTAAGGGCAGGACAATGACGGTTTCTTAATTTTAAGAAACCGAAAACACGCACAGTGATGGTTTCTATGGCGGTTTCTTGGTAAGAAACCGGTTAAGAAACCAGTTGAGGGCCACTTTTCCCTAGCGTCCGTTAGACGTTGGGGCCGCTCACATGCGACATTTTTTTGTCAAGGCCAGGGCACGTGGCATCCATCCATTGGCTCACGTGTCCCACTCATTGCAGCTTCTTTTTTGTTTGACGGAGGGACACGTGACACCCTCTGATTGGGCCACGTATCCCAACTTTTTAAAAAAAAATCTATTTTTTTATAAAAAATGTTGTAAAATTTATTTAAAAATCTCTAAATTAATTTAAAAATCAATAAAAAAATTTTAAAATCTGAACAATTTTTATTAACAAAATATTTAATAATTATTGAAAAAATTAAAATTTTAAAATGAAAATGTATTATTAAATTTCACATTCAACTTATTTTGGGTGGACAAATTTAAGTAAATTAAATCTTAATGGTAAAATTAATGAGTAAGATAGATAAAATCAAGTGGAGTCTATGAATAGTAGAAAGTGCTTTCTTACCATTGTGAAGAAAAAAAGAGTGGGTTTTAAAGTGGTTTCTTAGAGTGAGGTGGAAGAGAGAGAATGAGAGAAATAATATATTTAATTGGTAAGAAACCGCTAGCGATTTCTACCATTGAACTTGGTCTAATAGAGTTAAAAATGGAATAGGAGATTGATTTTGTAATATTCTATTCCTTCAGAAAATATATTACGTGAGGGATTTATATGTGGGGAGGTGATGGCCAAATAAAAAAACTACAAGTATCATTTCAAGTTACAAATGGAGGGAGAAAAAGAAGGATGAACTAATTTTATTTTTTATTAACACTTGTCATTTTTATTGATTTGGCTCTCATCTGCTCACATACAAATCCCCCACATAATTTTTTTTTCTGTATTCCTTATATACAATTTTACCTTTTATCCTTTTAAGTATAAATATGAATACACTCAACCTCAACAATTGTGAGTTTTACGTCCTATTTAGCGCATGGCAACATCCAACGAATTTATGGACAGAATGCAGATTTTTTCAAAGCTTCCTATGGATCTGATAGTTGCAGTTGTGTTGAGACTCCCCCATGAAATCTATTCTTCGATTCCGTTGCGTTTCCAAATTCTTCTATCATCTGATCACTCCAGATGGGCCATTCGCTCGTTCTTATTCAGAGATTACAAGGAATAGTACTAATTTCGTGGTTCCAAGCCTTGGTGAACACATGAGAGAAACTTATGAGCACGAGGATCTGGATACACTAGGCAAGATGGTCTCATATGACTTACGCGGAGAACTGGGTGATTCCCGCCGCTGCCGATTCATATTTCGAGATGATCGCTATTCCAGCTTAAACCTCGCAGGTTGCTGTGATGGGGTTCTGTGTTTCTAGCTGCGGTGGCGGCTCCGTGTAGTGGGATCTCTGTTCTCTCTTGATTTTGATCTGATGATATGTTTGTGCAATCCGGGCTTAAACCAGGTTACGTTTTTTCCCGGCAAAGAGTTCTTATGTTGATCACCGGACAGAACAATGGTGTGCTTTGTGCGTGAACCCGTGTCTCATGATAGCAAAATTGTAGTAAATCGAGATCTTGAAATCTTCATCTACAGCCTCAAGGATAATACAAGGAAAAGTATTAACACGGGTATTAAGACAGGGGACGGTGAGATACATTATCGAATGCTTCCAGGGTCTCCCAATTCAAATCTCGTCGTTCACAACGGGTCCCCTCACTGGCTTTCTCTCTTCGACAAGAGAGATAGCGTTAGGATCATGAACTCATTGTGAACGTACTGGACATGACCCAAGAAACAATTGGAGAAATTAGACTTCCCGCAAATTTCAGCTATCATATTCTTGATCTTGATGACTCATTTTGGCCTCCATTAAGGGATTCTGACCGCGGTTTATCTCTTCATCTTGAACTATATAAGGGATGTTTAGCTCTAACGTACGACGACCTTCAGTTCTGGGACCCGATTGTGGAGTTATGGGTCATTCAAGAATGGATGAACTAGGTTAAACACGCTATTAGAATGGATCTTTCTCACTGGATCTATGATGATAAGGCTTACGAATATGGGAGAGTTTGCAGAACGTCATGGGTGACCACGAGTTGGACGTATATGACCACTAATATTGGTGCACATGTATAGTAAGTGATAATTGTGGTAAGTTGTGATTATTATTGTCATTGATGAGTTGATGTATTTATACACAAATATAAAACCAAAAGCCTAAGCTAGCTCTAATCTGTTACAAACAGATAATCCCTACAATTAGGGAACAATGACTAATTCTATATGACTAGTTTACAAGACTAATTCAATACTAATACCCTCCTGCAAGCTCACGATTGGGTACGAACGAGTAGCTTAGACCGTAAGGTTTTAAACCGAGAAGATCTCAAAGCCTTGGTAAAGATGTCTACGATTTGATCCATAGAACTCACATGTCGAACAACTAGTTCACCGGCTTGAACTTCCTCATGAACAAAGTGATAATCTATCTTAATGTTGATGAAACACCGGGTTTTCAGTGTGAAAGGTAGTACTAAGGTTGTCGCAGAGGAGAACATGCAAACTAGACAAAGGGGCAGCCATTTCCGAGAGAAGTTGTTAAAGCCAAATAAGCTCAGCCAAAGCAAATGTAATAGCTCTATATTCAACCTCAGTGCTAGACTGCTCCACCACCTTCTGTTTGCGAGAAGACCAACTCACCAAATTTGCTCCAAAGTATATTGCAAATCCGTGCTGAGAACGAAAATCATCATGATCAGATGCCCAACCAGCATCAGTGAAGCAGAAAAGACGAGAATCCTGAGATGGTCAAAAAAAGAGGCCATCATTAAGTGTACCTTTGAGGTAGCATAGGATATGCTTGACTGCCACCCACTGATCCACAGAAGGTTGGTGCATGAACTGACAAACTATATTGACAGAGTAAGCAAGCTTAGGACGGGTGATAGTAACATACTATAGAGCCTCAACAATGTTGCGATAATGATGTAAGTCAGGAAACAGGTTACCACCTGAGACCAGCCGAGAGCCAGGGATGGCCGGGGAGGAAATATGCTTGGCGCCAGCCATCTTTCTCCGGTTCCACTCTAGCTTTGTACGCTAGGGCTGCGAGAGCTTCATGAAAGGAACGCTCCCAGCCCCGTACAACCACTGTAATGACCTCGGGTCGGAGGTGGTCTTGATCAAATGAAAGTTGACCATCCTGGTCAACGTGATACGGTAGGAGAGCCCTCGCCCAAGCCTCGTCATTCCCTCTGGTAACTCCACACCCAAGTGGTCCGCTAGTAACGTAATCATGCCTCCCACAGAGATCTCACCCTTGTCCTTCCTGGATATCTCCAAAATATGCTCGACCCACAGATCTGCCCAGCGACCAACCCCGTCCCCTCACTGGTCAACTTCCATAAGAACTGGATCTCATCATTGGGGACATTTGTCCCCTCAGCACGATAAAAAAGAGTGGTAGAGAGGAGACGGTGCACATACCGCAGCACCGGATGAATAATCGTGTTGTTCTTGTCTCTGACTTTTCTAAGCTTCCTCACTATAGCCTGCCATAACAAGAAACTCTCCTCCATAGTCGGTGCGCACCTATTAGGGTCAAGCCTATCCCTGATCTCTGAAGTGTTCCACCCGAATGCCGCCTCGATGTTGGAAAGCGTCATCTCGTAGGAGTGGTCATTCAAGTGGAAATGAATGACCCGCTCGTAGGGAATCCCATCCACCTCTGTGTATGTTTTGATAGTGGCAAGAAACTCCAGTGTGTATCGGGGATATGTTGGTGCTCCTCGGGATAAGAACCCTCTGAGACCCCCTTTGTGAAGGAGGCACAAAATCGGCTCTCTGAGCTGTAGAGCCTCTAAAGCTGCTTCATTAGCGAAGCGGGTCTCCCGGATCTTTCGTGTGGATAGGGCATCCAACCTATGAGCATATGCGTCGGTGATCCAACGAAACCCCGTAAAGCGGTCAGGGACTGACGGTGGTACAAGCTCAGGTGCTGGAGGAGGAGGTGGTAGTGGTGCAGATGGGCCTGCTCTGGATCTCTTCTTTGGTGCCATGTCTATTAAATACAACAAACACATCATAGGCACAATGAAATAAGATATGTAATGATCACTCGGATGTTAAATCAAAAGAAAGTATTTACACTAATTAATATGCAACTTACAGCTATCAGCAAAATGCATGTAAGTTCATGTGGATATAATAGGCCCAAACATAATACTAACTATACTATGCCAAAATAAAAACTACCTAGCCTAAGTCAAACTAGACTAAAATCAAATTGTGGCCAAATTAAATTAATCTAATCCAGGCCAAAAAGAACTTAATTGAAACCAAACTAAAGCAGAATCTAAGTCTAATATACAACTAGAATGACATTCCAAATTCCAGTCATTATCAAAATAATGGCCCAATTATACATCCTAAAGGCTAAGCCAAAGTTTCCCGCAAAATCATAGTACAATATGCTACAATTTACAGCCAAAATCAGGATATTTTATCACATCCACAATCAAAATGACAGTCCAAAATACCAGTCCACAATTATACTAACAACCCAAAATTCTAATCAAAATCACAGCCAACAAATTCCAAACCTACTATTCACATCATCCATATCATTCAATTAAACTATTCACAAACACCAATTCACAAACATCAAATTCACATTAAACATAAAACTTTAACATCATTCAAAATTCCCAAAATTACCACAAATCATGAATTGAAAGTGATAAAGCAATTAAAGAGTATGGAATCGAAGAATGTTACCAAATTGAAGCTAAGAGTGGTGATTTGATGGAAACCAAAGGAAAATTGAACCAAATTTGAAGAATCTCTAAAAACCTAGGGTTTGTGTTCTTGGGTTGGAATGGATGGAATTGGGATGAAGTTGAGGATGTATACGGATTGGACTAAGTGGGAGAGTGGTTTGGATGGTTAATCCGGCCGATAGGAGTGGCGGAGAACGGCGGTGAGGGGCAGATATAGACAATCGGCGCGGTGGAGGGTGAAAAATGGGCAGAACTCTGTTCTGTCCGTTTTATTTTACTTTTATAGCAGGAGCGTCATGCTTGCGATAGGTTCATTGCGAGTCGTGATGCTGGGCATATCCGTCGCTAGCACAATGGATTCTGTCGCGAGTCGCGACTATCGCGAATGCTGGGGTTTGGAAGTTACAAAATGAGAATTTTTACCTGATTTTCATTGAGACTCGTGACGTGGCTGTCGTGACTCACGATGCCTCCATTGCGCTTGTGAATGTTTGGTCCTGGAAGTTGCAAACTTCCCTCGTCTGTCACGACTCGCGATGTGGCTGTCACGACTCGCGACGGATACTGTAGCAACCCGCGATGAAGCCATCACGCTCACAATAGACAGGGGATTCTCTCTTCAAAATTTTTTCCCAAACTTATTAACTCCTTAGCCTTCTCCACTTCTCATTTCCTGCAAATCACATCAAAACATCACCGCAGCAAAAACAAAGCAAAATTATGAAGAAA
>JAULKM010125864.1:0-20181 GCA_032355605.1 Rubia tinctorum | reverse complement strand
TTCAGCTATGATCTTTCTCTTGAAAAATACCTCAGATATCTCTGTACAATTTTCATTATAGAAGATCTCAGAAAATGTTCGAGTTCAAACTGTTCGAGTTCTTTTTGCATTGCCACAATCTAGTATTCATCAAGTAATTCTTCTTTGTAATTCTTTGGCTCAATAAGTGATAGAAAGTATTGCAATCCAGTAAGTTCGCGATAATTCACTCTAGGAATAGATCGGATTCTTCTTGAAATTGGTTATGGCACCTCCTGTGTTGGAACATACGGACTGGGCGTGGGAGAGTGTATTCCAACATACTCTTCAGTCATCGTCTGGTCATCAGCCTGTGTTCCAACATACTCAGCTGGCTGTACTGGTGGCGTCACCTGTGTTGGAACACGATCAACATCTGGTTCATCTTCTTTATCTTTTGAATCATGTTTGTTATCCGAATCATCCACAACAACATTGATTGACTCCATAAGTGTATTTGTGTGAAAATTGTATACACAGTTAGCTCGACTGTTCAGCGAATATCCAGAAATATACCAGCATCACTACGATTATCGAACTTTTCCAATGGATCCCTGATGCATTTTCTGAGATTTCTATAATGCAAATTGTGCAGAAATATCTGAGGTATTTTTCCATAGAAAGATCATAGCTGAAAGGCATGTAGATCTTATAGCTTATAAGCCGAGTGGATTCTATGAATTTATGGAGCTGATTGGAATGAGAATGGCAGCCACAGGATTTGTGGACTACAATAAAAACAACTGGTGTGTGAAGTGTATTTCAACATCATGGCTGAAATTCTTGAGGAAAATTCTCCCTGGTTCAACCGAGTCTATGTGAGAGGGAAGATTGTAATTTTTGTGGCTGGCAGAATCAATAAGCTGTTGGGGTTGAAAACACCTAGATTTGAGGGTGTCTTTGATGAAGATTTGGAGGTCACTGATGATCAGATTCTAGCTGAGATATCTAGAGGAATAAAAACTAAATGTGGAGCAACTGGGTATTCTCAGGCTTCATGTCTGACCTCTAGATTCTTTGGCATGTATCAAGTGGCAATGAATTGATGGATACCATCATCCAACACCACTGCTCTTACTCTCGAGATAGCAAGGTTGTTTTATTATTTTGGACCAAAGACGAGTACGATGGCCTCAATCAGACCGTCGCAGACTATATTCAGGACGCACAACCTTGTGGCATTAACAAGTCTCTCACATGTCAAACAAAAGATGGTCAAAATCTCCATTAATCCCTACATTTTTCTTCAGGTACCGATATACTTGCGAGCCCATCTTCGACAATATAATATCTAGTAACAGAGGAGTAAATGTGAGGATTAAAATCTAAAATTGTAAACTCATAGGCGATCTCGTGGATTAATTTATTGTCAATTTGTGAACTTATATTAAAGAAGAAAATGGTACCATGTTGGAACATACTCCGAAAGCATATTAGCGACAAGAATATTGCGATGGAATAAATTTAGGGAAAATTGGAATTATGTAATATTTATTCCACCTGTGTAGAAGCATAATGGAATTATGAAAAATCCCTTTATTTATAGAATTGGATTAATGGAATATTATGGGATAGTTGAGATAAGCTCAATCCCTTTATTTATGGGATTTGGATATGCTTCAAAAGAAGATAAGGAATAGGAATATTATGGAGATAATTATGGAGCATTCCGATCTGCATATGGACTATAAATAGAGGACATTATTTGTCTGCAAAACATATGAATTAATTGAGAAAATCTGCACATCAAATTTCTATCGTCTGAGAAGCTTTACAAGAGCCAAAATTTATATGTTCCGACATACACGACCTGTTGTTCAAAGTTCAGAATGTATAACTTAATTTCTTTGGAGGAGGAGATCCAGCGTCGACGAGTTTCGAGGTCAGAGGGAATCTGATCAAGGCAGATCGGTAGCAATGGGAGCTTGCAAAATCCACACGTTAATAATTAGAAGATAAGTATAGTTGTATGGTGTACCTTCTACTATATCTCTAATTAGTAGATTTATTCTGAAATGGGCCAAGCCCTGCAAACGTAGGTGGATTTCACTGAACTGCGTAACCAAGTTGTGTGTCTCGTGCATTATTTACTTTATATACTTGGTTAGATATACTATGTTGGAACATAGGTTCGCTAGTTAAGCTAAACAGTAAAACCAGTTTTTTACAGCCAATTGCCATAATCCATTGGCATCAAATTATCCCTTTGAAGGTTGTTTTTGAGGGAGGCAAACGATCTTTGAGTGGTCCAAACATCTACACAAGTGGTAGAATCCCGAGAGGCGCTCACAATGGAAGTAAAATTGATAATCCACGTCCTCATCTTCCATTGTGATAACCCGGGAAAATGGTTTGTACACATTTAAAAACACCATGATCTTTAGTGACGGTCCTCTACACGATCCTGACTTATTCTTCGACACCTTAATAAAATGAATAAGTAGTCACCGATTAGTCCTGCTACGATTGGTGTCATGAACATTGGTGGAACCTCATGAACATGCATCCAGAAGGGGTTTTCCGCAAAGGAAAGCTTATGGATTGGCATATCACCCTCATTTTTAACCAACGCCACCAGGCTATGGTTGAATGACCAAGGTGAGTCAGCAATGACCCAGCTTCTATCAGCCATCCTGTCAAATTCAAACAGTGGTAGATTCTCCCTCATTTGGTCACCATCGAAGTGCTCCTGGAAGCGCCATGCTTTCTTCATTACTCCAATCATTGATTCAACTCTTTTTGGTTTAGGGCTGGTGATCTCAGTGACTAAGAAATGAGTTACTTTGGTGAGTATGCTGCTTTGTCGGTTGGTGGTGGGTAAGATAATCTTTCTGGGTTTTTTCCCCAGAGATATTAAGAATGTAGTACATGGAGATGATATTATCACTCATGGCCATTTCAGAGATCCGGTCTATATGGGCTGTGAGGGCAATTGGGTAGGATTGATTGTGTTGGAGAAAATTAGTGAGTGCAAAAGGGTGAGGGTGATGGTGATAGTAATATATAGAGAAGGAATATGATTTGGTTATGAAAGTGATTTCTTCAATCATGGAATTGCTTATGATTTCCTCAATCATGTTTTCTTTGATTGATATGGTGTAGATGATATCATAATATCATTCCATTTGACTTCAAATTTGAAATTCAAAAGAGAATTGTAAGCTACAAGAGCTAGAACAATTTGAAGATCTTCAAATCTTTAAGAAGCTAGGAATGATCCCAGAGAGAGAAAAACTAGAGAGACGACTTGAATTAGTGTTTGTTCACAGTTTTTAGCTTCATGTTTTTCTTTCGAAAGGTTATAAACTGAATTCTTTTTTCTGCTTGAACTTCATTTTTCTTTTCATGTTGAAGTTTAGTTTGTAGCGATCTTTGGTGATGAATACCATCAATCATTCATATCATATTAAATAAACATTTTTATATTTTATCATGATATTAGAGCCAGGTGGTGCCGCCAATTGTATAACATGGCTCTCACCACATTTCACGGGTGGTTTCCTATCGCATTTTCACCGCAAGTTTTGATAGCTCGTCCGTTGTTCGTGCTGCTTTTCAGAGTTAAAAAATATCTCAAAACCCCTTATATTCTAAACCATAATTGTTGATGCAGAATAATCCTTCCAGATGATGATAGACCTCAGGATTGGCGTGGAAAGTTCCACTCTTCTAGGTGCATGTAAGAGAGTCTCTGGGAGGTGTCCACAGGGAGAAATTTTGACACCTAAGTTCATCTGGGAAATCTTCAGAGGTATAGTACGTATGAAATTATTTTCCTAGACGAATATCTTTGTATTTATTTATAGGCCTATTGATCGTGTGATCATGGCCCACGTAATATGTTCAATTCTTTTAGGTCGCGGTCTAGTAGAGGGTGTCGGGATGAGTGGCACTTTAAACTCTTTTGAATTGTGATATAGTAGAGAGTGGCGTGACGAGTGGCACAAACTTTATTTTCTCCAAGGTTGGGCGAGCTGGACTTGGCTCGCTCCCGAGGGGTGAGCAAGCTGATTGTAGCCACTCGATGGAAAGTATTTGACATTTAGAACCCATGCCACTGTTGAGTTTGGGTTTACAAGAAAACACCATGTTTGTTTTTCCAACATTGCCGTGTTAAATATTTATAGATCTTTGAAGACTAATCAATGCATGCTTTTTGGGAACCATAATTTGTCCATTTGGCCCATTGGATTTTCTTGTTTTGGGATGTACTGCCACACCAATAGTGATTGTATAGCTTATACTCCCTCCATCCCACTAAATATAGCTTAATTTGAATTTTGGAAGTTAACTGCATCAATGTTTAAATATTAATATATTTATACATACGTATATTAAAATTCTAAAAAAATAACTTAAAAATATATGCTACGATGAATCCAACAACACATAAAATGATAATAGTTTTATATAATAATAATAATTTAATGGTTGAATTTGGCTAAGTTTGACTTACAAAAGTCAAATTAAGCAATATGAAGTGGGACGGAGGGAGTATATGCCATCTATGAGATTATCAGGTAGCATGAAGCATGACATAGTATAAGCGGGAATAGCCTGCAAAAATTATTTGATAAGTACTTAATTTCCCCCTCTGGAGAGTTGTTTATGTTCCCAACTCTCCACCTTTGACCATATCATTTTTTAACATCGTTTAGTGTCACGGTTTTCGATCGCCCAAACATTATTGGAAGCCCCAGATATTTTTCATGTCTAATTTCTTCAGACATATATAACGTGTTTAATATCTGGGATTTATTCTGATCACCATTGTTAGGAATAAACATGATCGAGGACCTGTGTAGATTTATCTTCTGTCATGAAGCTCCTTCATAGAATTGTAATTTTATTTTCAACTCATGAACTTCTTGAGCAGTTGCTTCCCCTAGTATCAACGTATCATCAGCAAACAAAAGATGTGACAGTATAGGTGCACTCCTTGCAATCTTAAGACCATATAGCCTTTTCCTTATGATCCCCTATTGAATCATTAGTGAGAAGACCTCACTGCATATAATGAAAAGGCATGGGCTTGTAGTAAGCCCATGGTAGGTGTGACTCTTCCAAATCATTTTTCATTTAGCATAAACGAGAATCGTATCATAGTTATGCATGTTTCAATTAGATTAATAAAACCTGGTCAAAATCCATATTCTGAAGTGTTATTAGAAGGAAAAACCATTCGATTCTATCGAAAGCTTTACTTATATCTAACTTAATCGACATATAGCTCTTTGCACATGTAGTTTTCCTCTTAATGTAATGATGTGCTTCATGTGCAATGATAACATTATCATAAATAAATCTATTTTTTGAAGAAAAAAACACTTTGATTTTTTGAGATTACTACATCCAGGATGACTTTTAGCCTGTTACTTATGCATTTGAATAGTAAGCGATATATCACATTACACATGATAATATGTCCTAATTGTGAGACTTCTTTCGGCTTCTTCGCCTTTGGTATGACTACGATATTGTATCATTCAGATCTTTTAAAGATTTACCTTCACTCATGTATCACAGTGCTTCCTAAGTAACCTTTAGTCCAACAATGCCACAATACTTTTGAAAAAATGATAGGGACATTCTATCAGGGCCTGGTGATTTATTCGAAGCCATGCCTTTTACAGCAGTAGACATATCACTTGGTGTGTAAGGTCGTGTTAGGCTTACATTCATGGCAGAGATGAATTTTGATGGTATCATTTCTGACAAATGATTTACAATCACTGGGGATGGGCATGAGCTCTCAAATAGATTTTGAAAGTGGCTTGAAATGATATCTTCTATGTCTCTTTCCTCTGTGCACCATTGCCCCTGACTGTCCCTCAACCCATCAATGGTATTTCTCTTTTTACGTTTATTAGCGAAAGAATAAAAGAACCCAGTATTTTTTTCACCTTTTTCCAGCCAATGTTGCTTTACTCTTTATTTCCATCTGGACTCCTCCATGTCTAGATGTCTTTCAAGCTGAAGCTTCAACTTGGCCATCTCAGACTGAACCTCAGTGGTTATGATACCTTGTTGTAGTTGTTTTGATCCGTGAGCTGGTCTTTTATCTTATGTTGACCATGGAATTCAGATTTTGCTCATGATAAAATTCCCTGGAAACATGATTATATAGTTGATGGAAGTTCTGGCGATGTTGTATTCTAGCATTCTAAAACCTTATTATGACACTGTGGAGATTGTATCCAATAGTTCATAAAGCGAAAAGGTCTATGTCTCCACCTTGATAACGATCCTTATGATCCATCACTTAAGTGCAAAAGGATGGGAACGTGGTCTGATTGGTGACTGTATAAATGTTTGTGCTTCGCACTAGGATAAGAAGTCATCCAAGTTGGTGTAGCCAATGCCCAATCTATCCTAGCTTTCACTGTACAAGGGGTTTTCCAGTTCCCGGACCTGTAGCGCTCCTATTAAAAAAGATCACAGTAGCTTATAGCAATTCTGAAGTCATGTATTTGATTTGATGGGCATCTATTTTCACTTTCCACCTCACTTTGGTGTAACACTTCATTGAAGTCACCTATACAGAGCCATAGTAGGCTTGAGTTATTGCAAAGGGAGGGAAAATGTTCCCAGAATTGTGGGCTTTTGTTTATTCCTAGCTCACCGTATACACCCGTACAACGCTAGAGAAAACTTGTTCTTGGATCTTCTATCATGAAATTAATGAAGTTAGAAGAGTAACACAAGAATGAAACATTAACATATTTATTCAAAAGAAGAGCTAGACCCCCTGAATTGCCATTATGATCTGCAAAGTTTCCATGCAAATCTAAAGTGCCTTTTATTCCTTCAAGCCTACTACCATTACATTTAGTTTTTGACAAGAACAAAATAGAGATATTTTGAGAAGAAGGTCCTTCAGATGTCTGACTGTGCGAGGGTGCGAAAGCCCCTAACAATTCCAACTTAGGATACTCACGATTTTCGGAGGGACTGGTTCTTGACAGTCGCTGGTCCAAATGCGGGTGACCCACATTAAATTTCATCCTTTCAGAAAGAATAAAAGGTGCCACAATCTCAGTTTTACACTTTTTGGTCCTAGCTGGTGTCATTTTCAAGCAGCCAATCATCGAAATCGCTTTTCTTTTGAAAACTGTCAGCTGGGCCTTTGTGG
Organism: Rubia tinctorum; assembly: GCA_032355605.1. NCBI lineage: Eukaryota > Viridiplantae > Streptophyta > Magnoliopsida > Gentianales > Rubiaceae > Rubia > Rubia tinctorum. The sequence continues at coordinate 13,031 of JAULKM010125864.1, read as the reverse complement.
GTGAGTACTGGGCTACAAATTGAATTTTGGACTGGTCTTTGCTTCTCCAAAGTATTTTTCCCGACGCACTCAGAATATCAAAAGAGATCCGCAAATACGAATATTTGAAGAGCAATGAAGGGGTGCAAGCACAAACCCTAGGTTTTGGTTGGAGTCCACCCGAAATATTCTCGAAAATATTATTATTAAAGATAAAATCTTCTAATAACACAAGAGATCCTTAAATAATATAATGAAACCCTGGACTGATAAAAAGGAAATTTAGAATTAAATCCAAAATAAAATGAATATCAGAAAACATAGAAAACAATAAATTACCTTTTTGAGACCTTAACTAGCTCAAATGGCCAAAAAACACCATGCACCACCACATATTAGTGACTTTGTTCTACTCGTTGAAACTGTTTCAACGACACCGACCTCGTCTGATTCTGACACCAGACACAAAAGTTATGCTCAAAATCGTATCGGACATTTACGGTGATCCATCGCTTCTTCAATCTTTGCCCCCATTCACCCTGCATCATGTCCCTATGTTAAAGAATTTTATTTTTATTACTGACCCATATAACATATGCTGGGTACAGACAATCTCTGCATCTCCAATTAAAAGAGGGTTTTCCTATGTGTCTTCCCATTTTCTTTCTCAGATTTTCCTCGACGGAACCTTGTTTCTTCTTTGCACCATTCTCAGATTCCAACTGTACTTTCTCCATGCTCTAGTTCTCCACGCCGCTTGCAGTGCTAGAGAAAGCCCCTTTTGACATCGGCTAATAATGCATATTTACGATGGGCCCCAAATGCCTAGCATAGCCGGCCCAAGTTACCCTATTCATACACAATGTAATAACCTTTGGGTAATAACCACTGGGTCGGCCCAAGGAAGAGTTTAGTACTTGCTGCACAATCAAATAAAAGAGTTTCCCTATCTACCATCCTATATAAAAAAAAAGAAAGGTAACACTATATACTCAACTATTCATTCCTAATTTGATAAACACTCTTTATGACTTAAGCGTCAGAGACTCTTCCCCCCGGACCACTTCGGGGGCCTTATCTTGTAGGTTCAGACCAACCTAGCAGAGAATACGATGACGGTGGTTTGGGGCGCATCAAGTTGGCACGCACTGTGAAATTGCCAGTCAGAATTACGAAATTCATTGTTCATGTCTGCTTCTACAACAAGCACATTGCGTGGAAGAGAACAAATCAAAATAGGAACCTCAGATGCCGGTGAAGAAGTGCAATCTCCTTATGGGAGAAGAAATAGGGAGGAGGGGAATAATAAAATGCACTCCGACCCCCAGTGCCTTCGAGTGTTGGGACCATGGCCTGGATATATGACTCTGAACCTCCAATACCAGATCCCCAGCGTAGATGCTTCCTTTTCTATCAAGTTATTACAGAGATCCAAAAATGGGTGGCGAGTCGAGTGACACTCTTTCAAGGAAGTTGGATGGCTAATTGGGCCCTCAGACCAAGTCGCAACCTCTCCTTTCAGTTCAATGATCATGGCTACTTGATGGCCTAGCAATAGAAAACCAACCGAGGGGCCCCCTACATATAGCAGATACATAGACCCCCGTGAGTTTATATAGACCTTCCACTGTCTGATGAATTCGAGGGATTTCAATGAACAGCTGACTTGAAAGCTGGTAGAGAGCTACATTTGAGGTAAAGCTCAAGAGTGGTTCAATAAATTGAGCAAGGGGTCATTGCATTCCTACAAGAACTTTGGAAGGGCCTTGCTAAGCCAATTCTTCCAAAAGAAAAGGTTTACCAAAACCTTGATTGAGCCTTACCAAACCAAACAGTGGTTTAGTGAGTCAACAAAGGCATTCTAACATCGATATGTAGAAGAGAGCCTTAGTGTGATCAATCGTACCAAGGATGGAGTAATCCTGGGCTACATGAATGGAATGTCTAATCTCAACCTGCACAAAAACGTGGTCTCGAAGATATCATAACCTTTCAGCAGCTGCAAGAAATTGTGCGATAGTACTCAAAAATTGAAGGGGGCTACAAAGTGGAAAAAGAGGGGGATAGGTGGGTTGAAAAGAGTTTTAAGGCCTTAGATTCAAAATCAAAGAGGTCAAAGGGGCTTCGAAGGATACATCCCCATATCCAAGTCACAAACGGAAATATACTACATCCATAAGGATTATCTGGGCTACACTTACATGAAAATACTTTCCATGAAAAATAGATTCACCTAAGTTTTCCGATCACCACAAAGAGCGTGTGCATGATACGAATGAGCGCATCTATCTAAAAAAAGGAAAATTGAAAGATGTGCAAAAGAAGGTTTACTTCCAGACTGCATCGAAGGACCAAAGGGAGGAGGGTCCTCGAAAAGAAAAGGAGATCTCCGCAATTAGAAACCCTACATAAAGGGATCTGACAGAGGCGGCCATGGCCAAAAAGGAAACAATGAGGATCAAACAAAAAATAAGACAAGAGAGAATGACAGACCCTACCTGGAGGCTCGGGAATAGGGTAATCAATTTCATTAATGGGGTGGTGAGTGACCAGTCCTCGAACACCATCATCAAAGCCCAATCCCTTTATATGCCCCCGGAGAACCCATCCAGAAAAGATTTTAACCAGAGGAAACCATAACTTTTTCATAAATAGAACCGGTACCTAGTCGAACCCCACCATACAAACCTAATGGTGATCCATGCCACAATCAGAGATTGTTATGTTAAAAGGGTGTTCGTAGATAATGGCAGCAGAGTAGAAGTGATGTTCATAAACTGCTTCGATCAACTAGGACTGGGGCGTGAATGTTTGAGACAAAACAACTTCACCCCTATCTAGCTTTGCTGAGAAAATGGTACCCCCTCCTGGAGTCATAAACCTCTCAGTCAAGGTAGAAGACGGTTACAAGGAAGTAACTATCCATTGAAGCTTATGCCATATCCCCCTATAATGTGATATTAGAAAGGTCATGGATGTGCTAGGCTCGAGCCATATGGTACCCCTACCAATTAACGATGAAATTCTCCACAAAAAAAGGGTAGCAGTCATCAAGGGGGATCAGTCCGCAACTAGAAGCTATTTGGAAATCATCCTGAAAGAAGAAAAAAAGGGAACATAGTGGCTTCGATTAATGGAGAGGTCCGACCCACGAACACCGAACCGTTAGATGTTTGATCACAAGGGACGGTGGTCGTAGAAAAGAAGATACCACCCGCAATGAGAGAAAAACTAAAAAATCTCCTCGATGACCATGTGGATGTATTTTCATTGAGTACGGCCGACCTCCCGGGAGTACTCAAGCAATTAATGGTTCATAGGCTGAACGGCAATCCCTCCCAAAAGCCTGTCAAGTAGAAGAGAAGGTCATTCATCCCTGAAAGAGCCAAATCCATAAAAGAAGAAAGTCTAGAAACTTTTGAAAGCGAAGGTCGTCAAAGAGGTGTTCTACCCATAATGGCTAGAAAACCCTGTTATGGTCCCCCAAGCATGACGAAACTTGGTGAATATGCATATACCCCAATTTAAACAAGATTTGTCCAAAAGACAGCTACTCCTGCCCTCCATCGACACGCTGGTTGAAATCATAACAGGATTCGAAGTCCTAGCTTTCTTTGATAACCATAAACCCTATCACTAGATACTTGTGGTGGAGGAGGATAAGTAGAAAATGTCATTCACCACAGACGTGGGGACCTTTTGTTATGGGTAATTCGACTTAAAAAAATGCAGGGGAAACCTACTAAAGGTTGGTCGATAAGCTCTTTGAGAAGCATATGGGAAGAAACATGGAAATATATGTGGATGATATGGTGGTCTAAAGCAAGGACTACGATAAAGTCTAGCTAAACCCAAAGAAACCTTCTGAAGATTCCTTAGTGTAAACCTAAAGCTGAATCCAACTAAGTGTGTGATCGGAGTAGGGGGCAGAAAGTTCTTGGGGTTCATGGTCTCGGAATGGGGGATCAACGTAAACCTAGAGAAGGTTGAGGCTTTGATAAGCATGAAGCTCCCTTAAAGGTGCTAAAAAACACATGACATTCTTCGAGGTGCTTCAAAAGGGCAAAATATTTGAATGGACGCAAGAGTGTGACCAAGTTTTTAGAGATTTAAAAGAACATTTTCGAAGCTTGTCCACCCTCATAAAGCCAAAGAAGGGGGAATATTTGTACTTATACATTTAGGCTTCCCCCTTGGCAATAAGCGTGATCCTTGTGAAAGAAAAGGAAAAAACACAGCACCTCATCTACTTTGTGAGTATGGCATTACATGGCCCTGAAATGTAGTACACCGCCCTCAAAAAACTAATCTTGGCCCTGGTCCATGCTGCAAATATTTTCAAAGCTATAAAATCATCCTTCTCACGAGTCACCCAATTAGATAGGTGCACCTCAAACCGTAGGCATCATGACGAATGATGAAATGGGCAATCAAACTCAGTGAACATGATATCCAGTTCTGCCCAAGAATAGCCATCAAGGGTCAGACCTTGGTAGATTTCATTGTTGAAACCATATAGCCAGTTCTGATTGAGGATGATGAAGAATTCAAGGAAATGTTGAAGCTATATGCCAATGGGTCTTCCCACTCAGGAGGGAGCAGGGCAGGGGTCCTACTCACAATCCCTGAGAAAAACAATTGTCCATACGCTCTACATTTTGACTTTAAGGCCAAAAATAATGAAGCATAATATGAGGCACTAATCACTGTGCTTCGACTCACTCACTAAGGACTTAGGAGTTCAAAGTTTAGAAATGTATAGCGATTTCCAAATCGTGGTCTAGCAAGTCAAGGGGGAATACGAGGCTAGAGAAAGAAGTTTGCAAAGTTATTTGGAGGTGGTTAAGCCTATCCTTCAATATTTCCACCATTACACCCTGACTCAAGTCCCTTAAGAAAAGAACCACAAGGATTATGCTTTAAGCAAGCTTCCTTTGTCAGACTTACACTTGCAGTCACATGGGCATTTAATGGTGAAGACGCTGAGGAAACGTAGCTTCAAAGAAGAAACAATAGTAATGATAGTGAAAGAAGAAAATTCATAGATAACACCAATATTGATCTACCTTCGAGATGGTACCCTTCCGGAAGGAGCCATCGAAGCAAGAAAGGTTAGATTGAAAGCTCTCAAGTATGTAATCCATGAAGATGTACTATATCAATGAGGTCACCTGTAGCCTTTTCTTCGGTGTGGGGGGGGGGGGGGGGGGGGGGGGGGGGGGGGGGGGCCCCCCCCCCCCCCCCCCACGAAGCTGACTACCTAATCTGTAAGACCCATGAAAGAGCAGGAGGGAATCACCAAGGGGCTCAGTCGATTACCAAAAAACTCCTTCTAGCAGGGTATCACTGGCACAAAATTCTTGATGAAGTTAACAAGCATATCTAATCTTTCCATCAATGCCGGCGACATGCATCAATCATCCATGTGCCCCAAGAAGAAATGATAAGCATAAATAGCTCCTGGTCATTTAAAAAATGAGGAATTGACCTTGTAGGCCTCTTCCCAGAAGCCTCATGCCACTTTCGATACCTGATCATGGCTGTAGACTACTTCATGAAGTGGGTCGAGATCGAAGCCTTAACTAGCATAAAAGGGAAGGCGGGGATTGGACTCAGCTGAAAGAACATCATTTGTCATTTCCGAATCCCTTGAACCATCATAACTACAACGGAACCCAGTTCGTTAGTGATCCATTCAAAAAGCTGGTGTAAGGAATACAAGATCATCTAGAGGGTTACAAGCGTGTACCACCCCCAAGCCAATGGGGAGGTGGAGGTTACGAACCAGACCATAGTCAATGGCATTAGGTTGAGGCTCAAAGGGTCTGGGGGAAATTGGATCAATGAATTCCCCAGCTTGCTCTAGTCGTATGGAACGACAGAATCCTCTCCCACGGGTGAAAACTCCGTATAGCCTGTTCTATGGTTCGGAAGCGCTAATCCCCACTGAGATAAAACTACCTACCTTCTGAAGGTTTACTATAAGTAGCAAAAAATAGGAGGTCAATGGTGAATAACGCTGATTGGACCTAGACCTTCTCGAGGAAAAAATGAGAAAGGGTATCCCTCCACGAAGCCAAGGTAAAGGAAAAAATCAAGCGGTATTATGATCGAAGGTTCCAAAAAATCTAGTTCTCTCCATGAGATCTCGTAATGAGGAGAAACAAAAAAATCATAACCAGAAGGAAAACTCGCGGTGAACTGGAAAGGACCCTACCGAGTCGTCGAAACATACCTAGGAGGTAGCTATGTGCTAAAAACACCCCAAGGTGAGTTGATTCCACAAAGATGGAATGTCTCAAACCTTAGGAGGTACTACTCTCTTAAATCTCAGTAGATTTAATAAGGCCAGGGAGTAGCTCACCCAAAAATAGCTATAGGCCAAGGAACACCTTCGGTGAAAATACTTCCTGTAAGTAGATCGGAGTTCCCAGTTTTTATTACATGTCTATTAAAGTGTGTTTCTTTGAATTATTCTAATCTCCTACTAAGTACGAGAACACACAATAATTCGAGGAGGTGTAAATCCCTCACTCTCCCAAACAGGGAGCATCGAAAACTCGAAAGGCCTCTGTGGCATGGCAAGAACACTCGGGGTCGAAATTCCCTTCGAATATATGAGCATCCAAGGGATGAAAACCCCTTGATGAATGCTCCCAAAATCCCCTTCGTATGAAAACCCTTCACGGATGCTTTAGGTCAAAATCCCCTTTGAATACATGAGCGTCCAAGGGACAAAATCCCTTGACGATCGCTTAGGGTCAAAATCCCCTTCGAATATATGAGCGTCCAAGGCACGAAAACCCTTGACAAAAGCTTGAGGTTGAAATCCCTTTCGAATACATAAACATCCAAGGGATGAAAACCCTTCATGGACGCTTGGGGTTGAAATCCCCCTATGAATACGCAAGCACCTTACGGATAAAAAATCCCATCTAGCGCTCGGGTTCGAAATCCCCTTTGCATAAAATACCTGGAATAAAGATACAGTTAGAAGACTTAAATGTTTTTTATCCAATCACATGAAGGTCCGTAAATGGCTTATGAGTAAGGGGGGTCGAGCCCCAGCATACATCAGTAAAAAAATACAACATTACAGTACAACAAACAGAGTATTTACTACCCACACTAAAAGGCTAAGGGTAGAATAGATCCTATAAAATGATGGAGGGATCCTCCATGACCTCGGATTTGACGGGGGCTATGGCCTTCCAGAAATTCTTCATCAGATTTGGTGCCTTCCTGTCTGGATTGGCCATCCCTAGCATCTGGGATGAGCTCGATGGTCCACCGGCCGAGTTTCTAGGCCACTGAGAGAGGGGGACATCTTCGAGATCTTCATCCTCTTCAGCTATCATGATCGCTCTGTTGGAGGAATTCCCTTGAATGATGCTTGGGGTACCTTCACGAGTGACATTATTTGGAGAGAGCCCTCTCTGAGCTGGTGCGGATCTCGCACAACCCTAGTGGTCTTTGGAGCTCGGGGCTCGCACCCTTGTGTAGAACTGGCTGGCTGAGTGGTGGGCCCTGAGAATGACCCCCCTTCCTAGTCCACCAATGGATCCAAGTGGGAGATTACAGAACCGCTCCTGTTATGAGGTCCAAAAGAATGCGTACCCTGGGAGCTCAAAGCTATGCTCTTCTTTTTCCCCTTAGATTTATTTTTTGCAGGGACTCGAGAACTTGAAGCCCCTTGCTTCCTACCTCTTATGTCCTTCAACCATCATTCAGTCTCATCATAAGCTTCGCCATATTTAGGGTGCTTTTCAAGATCCTTACACTTCATGATGTCTACGATTTCCTAAAGGTACGAATCAAGGTTGTCAATAAGGGTAGGCACCACCATTCTGAGCCGAAGACAGTAGGCTCGAATGCTATCTTCATAAGCTTTGAATGTGCTCTGATGCTCCTTGGCATCCTCTTCGAGCTGATCCTGTTCTCGGTAAGAGACTAAGCATAGTTTCTCGGTTTGGCCAACTGATTTTTCTAAGTCTTCAACCTGAGCTTGAAGCCCTTGGCTTGTCCTTTTCCACCCTCGAGCTCGAAGGTGGTCTCCTGAATGACGTTGTTTGATAAATATTTATGGGCTTCAAGATGGTAGTGAACCATAGCCGCCTCAATGTACGAAGAATATTCTCTATCAGACGAATTAAATGCCTTAGCTACATTAAAAAAAATCTTGAGTCGAGCTAAACCCTGCATCGGTGCTCATCTCGGTAAGAAGTTGTTGTGCCGATGGAGGAGAAGCTTGTGGTCATCGACTAGCCCATCCCGACAAGCGGCTAAGAGATCCTTCTCATCCCTTAAATGACTTAGCTCATCGAGCAGACCCTTTTGGGTCTCGTGTCGGCCACCTCGCCACAGTGCCAACTCCCCCTTTAGACGATTCAGCTCACCAGGCAGACCCTCGTGATTTTCGTGTCGGCCACTCCACCTTAACGCCAACTCTTCCTTAGCAACTCGGAGTTCCTCTTCGAGGTGGGGGGATCAACACTAATACCACACAACTGCTATTCGATGGTCTCATGCCCACTCTTCAACTTCGTGTTACCACTTCTTCATCACTTGAAAGAAGAAGTCGAAAATGGACCCCCTTTGAAAAAATGGGAGGGGGGAGGCAGTAAGGAACTAGAGATAATTTCTACAAGATTTAAAATGCACAAGTAAGTGAAAACACCAAAGTAAGAAAGAAAAATTCCATTAATCATAGGTTCAAAATGTAGGAGATACACAAATATCTAAAACAACTAAAATTCATACATTTCCTCCAACGCTATGCCCCGATTGATCTGGCTGGGGGTGCTTGAAGTATAGGGCTAGCACCTGGTCTTCAGCCGGGTTAGGGGGTCCTGCTCTTTCCACTCCCCGTATTCATCCACACTGAGCTTACAGATCTTTTCTGCGGTGAAAAACCTTCTGGAAACCTTGAAGTGTTCAAGCAGTGGGTGCTTGATTCCACCATCCTGGATGGACTTCCCCCAATGGTGGTCGAGCTGGGATGACCGAGATCCATTCTTCTGCACTTTTAGCATAGTAGCATAATCGCCACAGAGGTCCTTGCTTAGAGAGGTGGCAATGGCGTTCTTAACAATCCCCATGAAAGTCCAGACAAGGAGGAGAAGAACTCCTAGAACCCCCAGGTTTTCACAAGCTTGTTGGTGTAAGCCTAAAAAAGGAAGACTTGCCGCTCGACAGAGCAAAGATCCTTAAGCCGGGAATTCTCACTGGACAAAGCTTCAATGGACGCCTTGGCCTCCAGCAGCTTCTTCTTGAGCCCCTCTGATTCCACTAGCTTCTCTTAAAGCTCCTTCAACTCCTTCTCATGCTCAGAGTTAGCACTCTCTAGCTTCTGCCGAAGCTCCATCACCTCAGCAGCATTAGCGGTGGAATCTTTGGCCAGACTTGGCTCTGTCAGAAAATCTTGAAGGATAGAATTGAGGGCCTCCACAGTGGGTCCCACCCTAGGAAACTCAATGAGGGAGGGCTCCACCATGCCCAAGGAGATGGGGTCAGCCTCTCCCTAGGTAAAATTAACCCGGGAATCAGCGTGAGACTCAAACTGAGCCCTACCATCTGTTTTTTTGCCTCTGGGGGCTAGGGCTGCAGCTTGAAGTACCCTCGCAGTCCCTCTTATTGCTAGTCGCAGGCCCCTATCCTGCTTTGGATTCGAAAATACCGGAGGAGGGCTCCTAAAAAGCTCTTCAAAGGAAACCTCATCCTAATCAGACTCAACGTCAACGAATTCATTGCAGAAGCTCACTAAAACAGAAGAAAGGGGGGGCTATTAGTAAAAGAATCACAAAAATAGCAATGTAAAATTAAAACAGAAATTAAAGCGCCGTAAACATCTTCGTCCAATGAGGGAAACTTTTAGAAGAGGCCTTCACGACCTCATTGACACCTTGATCTTCAGCCACAACAGGTCCAAAGGCCTGCAAAAACCCAGAAAGGTTGACTTTTTTTGCCTTTTTGAAGCCCACTTCTCAGAAGTTGAATGGGATTTTTTCTTGCCCCTCTTGGGCTTGCTACTCTCACCTTCTTTTCTCTTCCTCTTCTTCTTCTCAGTAGGGGGGACCTTTGAGGGGTTGGAAGGGGGGCGACTTAGTAAAAACCAGGTCCTGTCCATACACCTACTTTTCGTAAACCTTTGATAGTTAGGAGTAGCTTGACACATTTTTCCCATAGGCAGTGATGTCTAGGGACTCACCCAGAAACTTATCCCTATCTGCGACCAAAATTTCTGGATCATAGTAGTTGTAAATGTTCTCGAACCTGGGTTTCAATTTCAACCTTAGTACATAATAACACTTAGCCTCACTATCGAAGGTATAAATTGGAAGCTTGTGCTAGTCCAGCAGTTCAAATAAATCTTAATTGGGTGATCCGAGAACCTATTACTGAGAGTTAGGATCCCCTTTATCGCTGCATTATTGTGCACCACGTCCTTGCTACGAGAAAGGTAGTAAAGGGTCATAGGCTCTGTTTGGCAGAGCTTTTAAGTTGTTGTGCTTATAAGCAAAACGCTTTTTAGTGTTTGGTAATGTGTAAAAAAGAGCTTATTTTGAAAGTAGAAGCTATTTTTGGGGAAAAAATAGAAACTGGTCTTCCCCCGCTCTCAACATAAATCAGTTTTGCTCATAAACACAACTTTTCCAAACAGAGCCCTAAAGAGTTCGTAGATGGGGAAAATTCCTAGATTTTCACAATGGGTCATGAACGCCATAACGTAGAGTATGGCGTTCGAATGAAGTTAGGCTAGTTTGATCTGGTGCTCCTCCAGAAGCCGAGAGAGGATAGGGGGAAGGGGAAAACAAATCCCAAATCTAAAGTGATGCTCATATACAGCTCACCTTCCAGCCCGATGGGACTTGGGGGTTTCGTCATCTCGGAGGACCTCTAATCTCAAGTCATCGGGAATTCTAACCATTGACGGAAGGGTAGATAACAGACAGGAAATTTCTATGGAAATTGGCTGGTGAATCTCAAGGACGGGGGTTAAAATCTCCTCGTAGGTGAAGCATTGACCCTCCTCATCCCTTTGAATATTCACTTCTTTCCAAATCCTGTCCTTCGAGGTGACCTACTTCCTACAAAATCCTGGAGGCGACACTAGAAAACTAATATTTTTTATCTCTATCCTCCCTGCTGGGCAAACTACAACCGGCGGCTGATGAAGAAAAACAGCGGACCCTTGAAGGAGAGACTTTTCAACTCCGCCAGTAGAAGGGATGGCCGAAAAAAGGCCAGAATGACCCTTCCCCCCAAGGTTGTTTGCGACATTGGGAAATGGAAGAAGAAGAAGGCTAATAAGAGAGAAAAAAAGGGACTTACTGGTTAAAATTGGCAAGGATAGATTGAATGGAGTTGACTGGTTGGAGTTCTCTAGGAAACGGCGGGAGCTCTGAGAATTAGAAGAATGAAAAGGGACTTAGAAAATCTGGGTGAAAAGTGAGTAAAGACCCTTGGAGACAGTATTTATAGAAGAAGAAAAAAGTAAAGATTACCTCGAGCCGCTAAACATCAAGGGAGAACATGGGATAATGGGTCGCGTGGGCAAAATATTCCCAAAATCAATGGAAAAAGTGGTGTGCGTAGAATCTAGCATGGACCTCATGCGCTCAAAGGAATCAGTGAGCACCACGCCCCTCATAACCTTTCCACTTCACTTGCCGAAGCACTCTCGAAAATAAGAGATCGTAGTTCCCCTATTCCTTCTTAACGAATCCCGGAGGCCCCGTGTGAATAGACGGATTCGAAGGAAAATTTGTATCCCTTAGTCCTTAGTTAAAAAGTATAAAGTTGAGGATTGAACCCTTCACAAATGAACTTACTCGAAGTCCGGACCCATAGTCGATTGGAAGGATCCCATGTTGACCCCGGTGGTGCACCCTCAGACCCTCTAGGGACTTGGAAACCATCCCCGGTGTCCAACAATGAGTTCGAAGGAGCCATATCAAAGGTCGAAGCAACGAACTCGTTGAAGGGAACCCCGAGGTTGAAGCCAAGAAACATAGGATGAATCCAAGGTTTGAACTCTCAACTTTCTAGGGGTTTATTGATAATGCGTATTTATGTTGCGCCTTAAATGCCTAGCATAGCCAGCCCAAGGTACCCTATTCATACACAATGTAATAACCTTTGAGTAATAACCATTGGGTCGCCCAGGGAAGAGTTTAGTACTTGGAGCACAAGCAAACAAAAGAGTTGCCCTATCTATCATCCTATATAGAGGAGAAAGGTAACACCGTATAATCAACTATTAATTCCTAAATTTGATACACCCATTCTGAATTAAGCGTCGGAGAATCTTCCCCCGGACCACTCTGGGGGCTTTGTCTTGCAGGTTCCGATCAACCTAGCTATGGATATGACGGTAGTAGTTTGAGGCGCATCACTGGCACAATTCGTTTAGTCACCTGGACGTCGGCTATTGCTTCAGGTTTGATGAATTTGTCTTCCCCAACTCCAGTGAATCTGCTAGAAGGAACTAGGGCTTTTAATCCAGCGGGTAAAATCACATGAGAATCTGGCACTAGGAGTTCGCTAGACAACTGCTGACTAGGGCTATTTTATGAGTTTCTCGGAAACAAATTGCGCCGACTTGGTGTCACATAGACTTGGCGGTAAGGTGGGCTCTTCTGCAAGCATCGGTCGTACATTGTTGACACCTTTCAATCATTGGCTCCTTTCCGGCATGGTGGCCAATGATTTTTAGAGGGAGCATAGCATCAGTGTCTTCACCTTTCAATCATTGACACCTTTCAATCATTGCCTCCTCCTTCTTCTTCTTCCATCTTTTTCCCCCATCTCCCCATCAGGGGAGATGGGGAACAACAGTTTATTTTAATTTATATTTCTGTTATTCAATAAGTGTGAGATTTATCTCCACAGATTAGTTTTTGTTGTTCGACCTGATCGATTAGATCGTTGTGTTCATGATGATAGCTCGATTTAGTTGTTCGCGTTGATGTATTGTTCTCGATCTGCTTTACAGATCGTGTGTTCGTAATTTCGTTTGTGATTTTGCTTTTGGATTTCCATTAATATGGATA
>JAULKM010125845.1:0-20183 GCA_032355605.1 Rubia tinctorum | reverse complement strand
TAATTTCTTCTAATTTACACTTTAAACCTTGGTCTTTCCATGACTTATGGAAATACCGTCTTTCAAGAGACGGACTCGACATAATATTATAAAAGTAAATTTAAAATAATATTATGCAAATAAAATTTGAATGGAAAAATTTTCAAATAAAATTTGATGATAGTCCAGTTTTATTAGTATTTATTTACATAAATAACAAAAATTGACAATTTTAATTAAATACAAGAATATAAAAATGTTGTTCGGATTTAATTGAAAAACTAATAGAATATTGAAATATATAATATTTTATTGTAAAATGGGTAAACATTATATTATGAAAGTAAATTTCAGATATAAAATAATATTCGGAAAATAACACTTGCATAGAAAAATGTGAAAATAAAATTTGATGTCCCATTTAATTGGTAATTGTTTAGATAATTAACCAAAATAAATAATTTTGCATGTACATAATAATGAAAGTTTTGCTAGACATTTGTTCCTTATATTATACCATTTGATATTACATAACTGAATATGTAATTTATGGAAATATAATTTTTAAGTAAATAGAAAAAAATGAAAATCTTGTATGGAATATGTTGAAAATAAATATGATACTGTAATATAAAATATTATAAGAATCTATAAGAAAACATAATAATATAAAAATAAAGTTTACTTTTAATAAAATATTATGAAAATGACATATGAATAATTTGATGATAATCCTATTTAATTATTAATTATTTTGTAACTATAAAAAATAATTAATTGTTTGTATAGGAAAAATGGAATGTTTTGTTAGAAATTTGTTATACATGTTATAACATTTCATTATACGTAACTGGATATGTAATTTATTATATTTCACATTTAACATTTTGTTTTTATATGTGCTATATATTCCTCCCGTAATAATTTAATTGTTAGGGTAATAAATTTATATCATATATTACAAATGAGCGCCGATGGCAGACCCGCTGATAAAGGTCGTTGTATACGTGAGAGAGATTAGTACGTCCGCCAGGGCAGCTAGAAGTATTGCGTCATTGCACGAACAATTGCCCAATTTTGTGAAAGATAACGAGGTACACGTTGAGCCTACTTCTCCATGGGCCAGTGGTACTTTTGAGCCAATGGGAACCTGGGATGGTCCAAATCTGAACATTGTCACTGACGTTGGAATGTATTCGTTCCGGGAGGAACGGAACTGGCAATCATTGTTCCATCCAGAGGATGAAGTACCCACACATAGCCTGCATGATGGTTGTGGTTCAGATCCTCGACCCTTTTTCGAGAGGGGACATGGTACATCCAATGTTCCTCCCTGTGACGGCTATTCAGGTGAAGGTGAACATTCCAACAGCTGGTCGTGGAGGAGGTAGACATACAAATAGGAACAGAGCTGGTAGATTTGCCTAGTCTTCCGGTGGTTCGTGCAATGTTTGTGAGGCTGTGATTGATAGGGGTGTTCGAAACAAGAGGAAACATGTTGTAGATAATTCCTGGATTGTGCGTGGGCCGATGGCTGGTGGCCCGGAGGATAACCTTGTTTTACCCAATTTTGGAGGTTATGTCGCAGTCAATGTTTGGAATTGTGTAGAGCGGGGTTTGCTGAAATGCCACACGCGTGCTACTCTTTGCAAGCAGCTGGTCACTACTCTCCCGGATTTCAGTGACGTCGTTTAGGCAAGGATACGTGCGACCGGTCTGTCTCATCTCCCCGTAATTATGTTCAACTACCTGGACATGGCGTTGATATCTGCTTTTGTTGAGAGGTGACAGCCTGATACAAACTCATTCCATACGCAGTTTGGGGAGATGACCATCCTGTTGCACGATGTTGAGATGATTCTTGGAATACCTATTGAGGGTGGTTGTGTTGCTAGTACGATGTCGGTGGAGGCCATTCAGGAGGGAAGTGCGGAGCTGTTTGGGAAAGATGTGGAGTTCTTCTTGCGCGTAGTCTGAAACAGGGGTAATATTGATGGGTAAGCATTGATAGACATGTGTGTAGCGGTGGGTCAGAGTGATAACTACCAATTCATGTGCTACATGCTGACCCTTTTTCATCCATTCTCTTCGTTGATAAGACCGAAACTAAGGTTAGAGCCAACCTGCTCCCGCTAGCTGAGTCTCAACTGCCCTGGGGTTCGACGTCCCTAGCCTACTCTTATTTACAGTTAGGAATTGACTCCAGGTCCAAGGCCCGCGGGCTGTGTGGATGTTGCACGCTACTACAAGTGTGGATCTACAAGAATAAATGGGCCAGGGTACCGTCGGGAGTTGCACGATGGTTAGTAACGTATCCATTGCTGGTGGCCTGGTACAAACAATTCTCCGCTGTGTTACGGCCGCCTCACCTTTCCCTTCCATAAGCTGATCGCTCATTATATATTTTCCTAATGGTATGATTCACTCAGAAATTCACGACTAAGGCTCACATTGATATGCCTAGGAGCTGTCTCGGTATCCATCAATTCTCTAATCATTTCTTTCGCTTCGGCATGGAGCCTGCTACTCTGTGCATTCCCCTCAGGGTATACAAAGAACTGGTGGTTGTGTGTCCCTTTTCGAGGATCCTTGCATTGTTCAATGTACCAACCCTCCCCTAATTCACTCTCCCGCATAACAATCGTGAAAGGGTAAGAACAACTTCTAGTCGACATGTTACTTCTTCGGACAACATCCGAATCGCTTATATCGATGGCCTTATCAGTCCGATCCCGATCGCAAATACAATATATTTTGATGGCCATTATTATTATTTTATAAGACGACATCACAAGCTCAAATCCAACACGAAGGGTTGTCTATGGAGGTATGAATAAACTTCTATTTGACTAGGAAGAATATCTGTTGTCGCGAATGCTGAGTAACCATTCTCACCGGGAACCGCTCCAGATGTGTACTATCCATCCTTAAATAACATTACATCCGAAGTCATTATTTTCGTGCAAAAAAAAATATAATGACAAAAATAATGTTATCACACTTCATTCTAACAACTAATAAAAAATCAACCTTACTTTTCTTTGATACTACATGACATCCAATAGTCTATTAATTCATGTGTACGTGTTTCTTAAAAATGACAAGAAACACCTACATTAAATTTTGATATATCATCTTATAAAACTAATTTAAGCCTTTCATTTTTTAAACATATACTACGCAAAAGTTACATATTATCAACTCTTAATGATAAAATCTAGAACAATATTAATTTCTACATGTGGAGCCATACATTCACCATTAAATGTTAACTAAATTTTAAATTATAATAAAAGCTCACAACCTTGTACGATTATTAAATTAAATTAATAAAGGCTCACATTTTAAATTAAACCTTGTATGATTATTAAAATAATTGAGCGCGTTATTACAATGAAATATGTTGAAGTGTTTTTAAATTTGAGCAGTTGATGTTAAGACTCAACATTCAATAAACTTTAATAACATTAAAAAAATATTGTTTAGACTTGAATTTTTCTAAATATAATAAATTACAAGTTCAGTATTAGTATTATTTTGTTTACTTTAGTTTCTCTAGAATTTTAAGAATAGGAAAATATAAGTTATTGTCTTATCATAATTCTATATTTTTATAGCTAATATATAATTTATCTGTAATACTTTTCAATAAGCGGGAAATGATATATACATTAATAGTTAGATCAATCATACAAATATTTATTTCTATAATTTTTATAGCGGGATTATAATTATTTATATTTTAAGATATATTTTAAATCAATCAAATCATTTATTCTAAACCCCTAAAGCCATTTTAAATTTTAATAACATATCACAACTATAAAAGATGAAATTTAAAAGAAAAGCTTCTATTCAAACAATTAATAAGTCATAACTTTAACAATTAAATTAAAAAATACCTCATAAGACATTGACATTTGAAGACCCAAAGGTAGAGTAAAAAGTGGAAAAATATTTTTCCACATTCTAAAAATTTAACCCATGTTTTATAGACATTTTGGGGGCAATTTTCGGATTAAAACAATAAATGACATTAAATGTGGGGAGATGGGAGTTGGAGAAAGAGAATCAAAAAAAGCTATGAAAATTGGAAGAGAAAGAAACATGGAGAAGAAAGAGAAGGAATGGGAAAGCTGAAAAAAGGGAAAGGAGAAATATAGGATGAGAACTGGAAGGGGGGGGGGGGGAGGGAGAAAGAACCGGAACATGAGGAGGAGAAGGAAGTGGAACATGAGGAGGAGAAGGAAGCGGAACATGGGGAGGAGAAGGAACCAAAACATGGGGCAGAGAAGGAATCGTAACTTGGAGAGGAGAAGGATCCGGCACGGTGGGGAACAGAAGGAACTGGACCGGGAGGGAGGAGAGGGAACTTGACCAGGGGGAGGAAAGAGAACCAGACCGGGAAGAGAAGAAAGAACCGGACCAGGAGGAGGAGAAAGAACCGGACCGAGTGGGAGGAGACAGAACCAGAGCGGGGGGAGGGGAAGGAACCGGACCGGGGGGAGGAGAACCGGGCCGGTGGGGAGGAGAACCACCGCCGCCGCACTACGGCTGCCACCGGCCGCCACCATAAGCCACCGCCATCTTCCACCGCCGGCCACCGCCACCGCCGGTCGCCGCCTCCCATCGCCGACTGTCGGATCCCGAGAGCCATCGCCGATCCCCGCCAGTGTGCTGCCAGTTCCCATTGCCGACCATCACCTGCCGCCTCCAATTAATAATTAACATTAAATAAAATTAACATTAACATTAACATAAAATACAATTAATAATTAATAACTATTAAATTTCATTATTGATTTTAAAATATTCAAAATATGTAAGGTATTTTATTTAGTACAAAATACAAGGTGCAACTAAGTAAAATACAGGGCCTGTTATAACAATCCACTAATACTTCTACAAAAGAGATTTATTGTAACACTTTTCGTGTAACACTTATAAAAAATGTTATAATAGCTTATAAAGTGTTAATTAAACTTTTGAAAAGCGTTACATAAATTTGGAAAATATTACCCAAAATTTGAAAAGTGTTGTGTTAGATCTAATACAACATCACCTAACATAATACCTGTAAAAGTGTTGCAATAGGTTTAACTTACACTAGAAGCCTTAATTAAATGCGGTTAATTCGGATCAGAGATGACACTTTTTAGGACCTGACTTTGATCAATTCATCAAAAGCGGTTCGAAAACCTCCTTCTAATGGGTCCGAAATAGGTTCCGAATTCGGAACCTATTTGGTACCAAGTCTCACATATGATTATCTTTTAACGTGCGAAATTCATCCTGCGTGGCAGTATTCCAGTTTGGATCCTGGAGGGCTAGGTGAGATGATTTAGGAAGTGGGAAAATGGTGGTTGGGGCTTCGGCTAATAGAGCTCGCGGCTTAAAGATGTCGCTCATTGCTTGGGTAGTCAGGAGGTGGGTAGGCTGGGGCGGAGGTGGAGGAATGCGAGGGCAGGTTGAATGTTTGGGGTTGGCGTGCAAGGTGATGTGAGGCGGTGTAGGGAGACGGTGGGTCGAGGGCGGTGAAGGAGGAGGCACGGGTGAAGGCGAGATGGGGAAGGGGACACGTGTGATGGGGGCAAAGATATATGAGGGGACAGATGGATGGGTAACGGGGATCGGAGAAGGGCGTAGGGAAGACGCGGGTGATGACGCTACATGATCGAGGATGACAGGGGAAATGAGGTCAAATGATGGATTAAGAAAATGATAAGCGGATGTGGAGACACTGGCTGACTCAGAGAAAGGAAAGAATGTTTCATCGAATGTAAAATGATGAGACACGGTAACCTTTCAAGTGGACAAATCGAGAAAACGATATCCTCACAATTGGTTTGGATAACCGAGGAAGATACAACGAGAAGAGCGAGGTGATAGCTTGTGGGGCATTTTCGCATAAAGGTTGGGGTAATAGGCACGACCAATAACACAAAGATGGTCGTATGTAGATTCTTTGAGAAATAGAGCGGAAACAGGAGAATGGAAAGCATTGACTTTAGTGGGTAGGATGTTGTGGAGGTGAGCAGCAGTATGTAGAGCTTCCACCCAGAAGGTTGGCGGAAGTGATGCATGATATATTAGAGCTAGGATGATTTCATTTAGACGAGGAATTATGCGCTCGGCTTTACAATTTTGAAAAGTTTGTGGGACAGAAAAGCGGAAGACTAGGCCGTGTTTCGCGGAAAAGTCATGGAAAGAGATGTTATCAAATTTGCGACCATGATCGCATTGAAATTATTTTATTTTGCGCTGAAATTGGGTTTGAACATAAGCATGAAACTGCACAAATTTTGAATACACTTCAGACTTGAATTTTAGAGGATAAACCCACACATATTGAATAAAATTATTAATGAAGACCAAGTAATATTTGTAATTTGTTTTACTCAAAACAGGTGATATTCACAAATCACTATGAATAATATCAAATGGAGCAACAATAGTGGAATAAAAAACTGAGGTTTATTATGTTTACTGATTTGACAAGAACTACATAAAATGGAGCTATGCTTTTTATTGAAAGAAATGCAATACCGAGACCGGAGATGATGAAGAATGGGGGCACCAGGGTGGCCAATGCGTAAGTGCCAGATGTCCGGAGCAAAAGTGACAAAAGACTTAGCAAGTGTGGAAGCAAAAATAGACGACTGATAGGGAGACATAGGATAAAGCTCTCTTGCACTATTGCTCCTTAAAATTGTCTACCCATTATGAGAATCCATCACAAGGTAACTTAATGGGTCACACTCAACGGTCATGTTATTATCTTTTGTAAACTGACGAACAGACATAAGGTTTTTGACAATGTGTGGGGTATGTAGGACGTTAGTAAGGTGTAGGGTACAACCTGGGGTGGTTAATTTGGACATACCAGAACCATAAACCAGAATACTATTTCAATTACCAACAAGAATAGAACGAATATTTCTCGTATGTGAAGGAGAAATCACAGTATCTGCATCCGTGGTGAGGTGGTATGATGCACCAGTATCCATTAACCACTGAGGGTGGCTGCTGGGCTGAATGACCAAGGCTTGGAATGCTTGACCAAGGTTCGTTGGCTGAGGAGCGTCCGTGTCGGCTATGTGCGCCTGGCCCTGACCTTAGTTGCGAAGCGGATTTAGCGGACGCGGCAGGCTGGACCCTCTTGCCAAAGGGCCGCACGTTGGAGCGGGATACCAAGGCTTTTAAGAGGGCGCCCAACCCAAACTAGTGGGGTATGATGTCGGTGGAAGGCCTCACTGCGACACCCAGGGTGGCGGCGGCAACCAATGTGGGATGGAAGAGTTGGGGTGCTGGCGGTCGAGTCCTCCGTTGTGGTAGAGCCGGAGCTGGTTAGAGCCGTGAGATGCAGCGTACGACTGTGGTGGTGGTAGTCTGACGGGACTTAGGGTGCTAGTGCTAGTGGCACCACCACGGGCACCGTGGATCTTCTCGGCCAGCGCGGAGGTACTGCTCCAATTCAAGCATGCTACGAGCAGTCTCAAATGCTGGCATCGTCTAATGAATGTTAGAGGCAACAATATCAAATTCACTGGGAAAACATTGTACAAGTTGAAACACCAAGCGTTGGTCACTGACAGTAGTGTTGACATCCTTCAATCAGCTATTAAGTTCACGCAGGCGATTATTGTGTGCCTCAAGAGATGACATAGATTCAAGTTTCAGATTGTTAAAATCATGTTCAAGGAACGTTGCACGAGTGCCCATATTGTTTTTGAAGATGTTATTCACACGAGTCCATGCCACGTGCGCAGTGGATTCATCCTCAAGAACTCACAAAAGGAGGTCATCGCCTAATGTTCCATAGATCATATGAAGAACATAGGTGTCAATCTCACACCAGGAGTCAAAGGATTCATCATTCTCGGCAGGAGGTGGCGTTCGTCGATATGCGATTTTTTTGTAACCCTTGGTATAAAGGTTGAACAGACGTACCCATGATGCGTACGTGACCTTGATGTCATTCAATTCCCAAACTTTGTGCTGATATGGGAGACTGTGAAAATGGGATGAAAAGATAATTTCTACAATGATGGATGAGGAGTGGCATCGCGATTGAGCTGCTTGTCTGATGAAGAAGAGCCGGTCTCGGCGCCTTTGGTAGCCATTGGAATTGTGCTGGCAATGGATCACACGACAAATGAATAAAAGACGAAGGGTTGATAAAAATTTGCAGCAACAACAAATTTCTTGCTCACTGGTTGACTAATCAAAATCTGTGGATCACACTTGTACGGCGGTGGCAAATTTTGATCACGGCCTATGGATAATCAATTAACAAACTTGCTGATCAAATTTTCTAGTCAAAGTCCTTACGGCGACGGAAAATTTTAGCGATCAAAAGTTTTGTTGCCTTAGCAACGAAGAAGAAAATTTTAGAGCTTAGCGATCTATGATTGTCGTAGCTTTGATACCATGTAAGATTTTATAATTTCACAATGGGTGATTGATTATCATTCAATATAGATCGATTTTACAAAATAGTTATATCATATCTACAACTGTGCTAATCTAGGTAACTAAATATTTTCATATTTACTGTCTAATACTGAGGTTCTAAAAAAGAGGATAAGGTTTCCGGCAATGAAACAAACCCAAATTTGCGACGGGAATAGAAATACAACAACAAAAATACAAATCGGCAACACAATTAAATACACAAATCGGCAATAGAAATACATAGGACGGGGGAAATATTCATACAACACAAATTTGGGTTTGTTTCGACGAAGGCGAGCGAGTGGCGGCCCGACGTAGGTGATGGAGGCGAGCGACGTTGCAGAGACGATGGAGGGGGCTTTGGTGGTGGAGGATCGATTTGTTCAGGCCCGGCAAATGGAGGACCGTAGGGGTGGAGACCAGGCACAAGGAGCTTCGGTGCAGGGAGGACCGCAGTGGTGGAGCCCCATCACATGGAGCTTAGGCGGTGGAGGCGGAGGCCCGACGCATGGTGCTTCTCAATGGCGGAGGGAGTTTCTCAGCAACGGAGGGGGATTCTCGGCGAAGGAAACAAATGGGTAGAGGATAGGGAGCGAGGGAGGCGGGAGGGAGATGGAAGAGTGCGGGAGGGGGTGGGCGGTGGAAAGGAAAACAGATATAGGTTTTAGTTTTTGCGGGAAAAAGGTTAACGCATATGGAGAAGGCGGAGGAAACAAAGGAGTGGGGAAAAATTACTAACGAAAGAAAAGAAAACCCCTAGGCTATTTATACGTAGGCCCAAAAATAAAATAGATTTCGCATTAAAGGTTGTTATTGGGAGGGAATTCCGAATTCAGAACTTCTCTCGGGTCCTCGTTAAAGGCGGTTTCTCTAGAACTTCATTTGATTGCATGCCTTTAATCAAGGCTTCTCCACTAGTGTTAGTGTTATTAGCACCCATTGCAACACTTTTACAAGTATTACCTTAAGTGGTGTTGCATTAGATTAAATGCAACACTTTTCAAAATTTAGGTAACACTTTTCAAGTTTTATGAACTTTTTCAAAGATTTAAGTAAAACTTTTTCAAAGATTTAATAAAACTTTATAAGTATTGTAATATTTTTAATAAGTGTTACAAGAAAAGTGTTGCGATAACTCTCTTTTGTATAAATTTCTATTAAATATTAAATTAATTTGATATATTAAATTTAGTGTATCGTATTATTATACATTAGATTAATTTTCATTTTATCTTTATTTTTTGAAATCAATCATTAACGGTTGGAAAAAACCCTCAACAAAAATTCAAATAAGTAAAATTAACATTCAGTCTAATTAATTTATAGCAATAACCAACATATTGTAAAAATATTTAAATTTATTGTTATTTTTAAAAACGATCAACATGGTTTCTTTAAAGTATCAAATTAAACATTTTTTAATGAACTTTTATATTAAGATCAAAACTTTAATTTACAAAATTTGGGCTGATCACCCCAAGCCCATGAACTCTCCATCCTTTCTATCTAATACAAAAAAAATGGTCCAAAGACCTAATGTTTTAATCCGAGCATCTTTCAATCTCCTTTCTACAATTACAGAATTACTACATTTCCTCCATTTACATTCAATTTTAACCTGCTCTATAATCACTTCAGCCTTCTTTTCTTTCTTCTTGAAGATCCTGCTATTGCTTTCCTCCCATAAGTGATAAAATGCTGTTATTAACTTCATAACATTCTCCCATTTCTTCCTTTTTACCGTCAGCAGTAAGAATTTCTTCATATGCCTCGGTTTTCTAAAACTGCATTTCAATAAACCATTCACAACCTCCTTTGAAAAACTGCATTTCACAAAAAGATGCAGTACTGATTCCTTATCCAAGCTACAGAAGCTACACATTTGCTGATTCTTCACTATCCCCAACCTTAAACATTTGTCTGTTGTAGCTAGACCATTCCTTAGTAATCTCCAGATAAAGAACTTCTGCAGCTTTATTACACACAACAACTTCTGTTAATTCTTTTTCTGCCCCTCCATTCATCTCTGAATACAATCTGCTCACTCCTATTCTTCCTTTACTATCAATACTTCTTAGAATCGATTTCCAGTATCTCATTTTCAGTGTGCACAGATTTCTCCATGCCCAACTGTGTCCATCTTTTTCATAATGCTTCTAAATTTTTTTTCTTTTCAAGTGAAAAGCCTGAATCAACCTTACCCATGATGTCCTTCTTCGAGCATAAATCCCAGATATGCTTAAATAGCAGAGCCTTGTTCCACATTACCTGGTCTTTTATACCCATTCTTTTACACAATGCAGCCCAAGCCACTGCTGTATTGCCCACCTGTCCTTCTTCCTTTCTCCAAAAGAAATCCCTGGACATCTTTATAATCATCTCATTTACCCCTTGAGGAAGCTGAAATACACCAGCCCAATATCCTGATATACCCCTTGGACATCTTTACAACACTTATCAGCATTATATTTCTAGCATGAGAAAATTTTCATGTTGACCAAATCTTTAATTTACCTCTTATCTTCTCAATTTACTTCTCACATTCTATCTGACTCCACTTTGTGTTAGAAATAGGTAATCCCAGATATTGCAGGGGGAACTCACCTATTCTGACTTCCAGTATATTAGCTATCATATGCTTCTCCCCTTCTACCATACATGAGAAGAAAATATGGGATTTCTTCTTACTTATAAATAACCCTAAAACTTTCATAAAAATCTCCAAACATTTTTAACTACTTCTGTTGTCTTCTTATAAGCCCCACAGAAAATGAACATATCATCTGTAAACAAAAGTGAGTTTACACCTATTTTTTGCATTTATGATGATACTCAATCTCATCATTTCTGAATCTACTTTCCAACAACCTTGAAAAGTACTCCATGCTCATAACAAAGAGAAGTGGTGAAAGGGGGCCCCCTGCTTGACCCTTTTCTTCCCCTCAAATGTTTCAGTCAATCTCCCTTTAAATGCCAAGCTGAATTTTGAAATCATGGTGCATTTTTTAACCCACTCTGTCATTACTCTAGGAAGTCTTAAAGCCTCCATCCAACTAATAAAAAAGTCCCAGTTTATAGAGTCAAATGTCTTGTTGATATCCACCTAAATCAAACAGATTTTTTTCATACTTTTCAAGCTATATTTCTGTATTAGCTCATGAGTCAATAGAAGATTATGTGCAACATGCCTACCCCTCACAAATGCACTTTGATTATAGCTAATCAATCAAGGCAATAATTCATTAATCCTTTCACACAAAATCTTGGTAATAGTTTCATAAACCACAGAGCAACAAGCTATGGGTATATAATCAGATGGTACCTATGGATTCTGTATTTTAGGAATTAGTGCAATTACAGCTTCACTCAGGTTTCCAGGAATATGCTCTCCTCTGAAGAAGTTTTGGACTGCAACAATGAAGTTCTTTCCTATAGTCTCTCGGGCCTCCTTAAAGAAGCTACTTGTAAATCCATCCCTTCTAGGGCTCTTTTTTGAACTTATCCCCTTCAATGAATTTTTTATTTCATCTTATGTCACCATTACTATCATCCTTACCTGCTATTCAAGTGTCAAACTTTCCCCCATTTCAGCCAGATTACCATGAATTTTCCTGGTTATGATTTTCACCCCAAGCTGGCACTTAAAATGGTTTAAAAATTCCTCCTCAATACTCTCCTGATCATCCACAACTTTCCTAACTATTATCAAATTAACTATGTGATTTGATACTGCCTTTTCCTCACTAAGGCATAAAAGACACTTGATGGTCTATCTTCTTCTCTAAGCCACAAGTTTTTTTTGTTGTTGTAAGAACTAAAATTATGCTTCTAACAGCTTGTCAGGCTCCTTCCTTGCTTCAATTTCTATTTTATGCTTTTCTTGGCTCCCTGGATCATCATTAAACATCTCGTGAGCTTTTGTCCATTTTTCAGTTGCCACATGAACTCTCTTACTGATATCTAAAAATTCATTTCTACTCAGCCTTCCAAGTGGAATGGCAAACTCTTGAGCTTCAGTGACAACTCATGCAGATTACCCCTTTCAACTTCTCCCCAGTTTGATTTTACAAGACTTACAAACAGTAGCGAAATAGACCGCATATTGAAGTACTTAAACTTCTTCTGAATTCTTCTATCACTTTCATGTAGCTTTACCACCAATGGAAAATGGTCTGACATATTTTCATATTTGATCTCACAGTAAGAATCCTGAAGAATGTTCATCCATTCCTGATTTATTAAACCCTTATCTATCTTATTAAAGATTATATCAATAGCTTCTCTTCAATTACATCATGTAAACTTTGAATCCACAGTTCTCATTTCCATCATATTCAATTCTGCCACCACTTCCTGAAAATCCTCAATCTCCTTCACCTCTACTTATTTTACTCCCAATCTATCCTCTAAATCCAACGGTGAATTAAAGTCTCCTATTGTCAACTAAGGTTTACTCCTGCACCCAATCCCCATCAATTGTTCCTTTTTTCAGCTTAATTGTATCCATAGACCTCTTTTAAAAACTCTTCATTTTTCTTGTTTTTATCTTCCAATTCAAGTCTAACTAATGTTCTCCTTTGCTTATCACTATCACTTCAAAATAATATGTTCTCCAACCAACCCATATCATTCCCCTATCATCCAGTTCTCCATTTGACAACAAATTCCACCCCAGCCCAATTCTGTCCCATAATGTTTTTATTTATTTTCTGTTTTAACTTTGGTTTCCAATAGACATATCAATTTCACCTGGTTTATCAGACCGAAATTTTTGATATGCATATGCTTCCCCTTTTTATTTAAACTCCTCACATTCCAACATACTAGTTTACTATCCATCAGGTGGATCAGCCAAAAAAGTGTACTTCCCCTGAGTCCCCATTCTTCAACTGAAACAAGTTATCTGAGATTCACTATCATTCCTTTTCACCTGCTCATCTTCTATCTCAGTTTGATGGTGTACATCCCCTGAGCCCCCATTCTTCCACTGAAACCTGCTAACCGAGCATCACAATCACTGATTTTCACTTGCTTATCTTCCATACTTAGCCTGATTACAGTCCCATAAATTCTTCCTTCCAATAAATGTTTCTTGCCATCCTCCTTTTCTTTTCCCCCTTACTAACTTCAGCTCTCCTATTGGCACATAAACCTACTTCTTTTTGCCAGCATTTTTTACCCCCTCATTTCTCATGTAAACTCCTTCACTATGCCCTATCATGCCACATATTGTACATTTATCAGGCCTTCATTCATACCTTATGTCCTGATGCACAACAGTCTTGTTTTCATTCATATGCAAAATCTTATCAGGTAAACGTTCCTCTAATTTGATTTCCACCAGAACTCCAGCATAAGTTAGTCTATCCTTCTCTTGAGTAAACTTATCTAGACTATTTGGCTTACCCAAAGGACTTATGATTTTACTAATAAAACTCGGCTGCCAGTACACAACAGGTAAACCAGGCATTTGAACCCAAGCAGGCACCACTTATGGTTCATCCATGTTAAAAGAATTCGACCATAGCTTAAGAATCACAGGTTTATTATCAAAGAAGACGATACCCTTTTCAAGCATTTCATCACAGAAAGTTTTGTTTAGGAATTTTATCATAAAAATACCTAAATCTAATAGCCAGATTTTTGAAACTTTGCTCCCCCAGATTCTGAGAAAAAATCCATCCATTACTTTGAAAGGAGGGTTGCATCCAATCGGTCTGCACATTACTGTCTAATTCCACTTCTTTCCAATCTTCACCACTTCCTTCGTAGTTATCTCTCTCTTTAGAGTTCCTTCAATCTCCACTATCTTGTAAAATCGGACTCCTATTTGCTCTAATTCAAATAGCGAGCTCCAGTTCTTATTTCTGGACCTTCTTCTTCCTTGGTTCCCCAATATGGTTTCCTTCCCTCTTTTTCCATATTTTTTGGTGTAGTTACTGCCGAATCCAGCCTTGTTGTAACTTCTCCCTTGGGTGCACATTCAATCTCTTCTTCCGATTCAGCCTCTATCATCTTCTCCTTTCCTTTACTGCTCGTACTATGTAAAATCCCTTTTAACCCTTCTTTTCTCTTTGCTTCAACATCCTTCCTCAAGCTTCCCTTTATATGGATTTTTCCCTTATTTCTGCTATTCAATTTCCCCATGGTGGCAAACTCTGGTGAAGTTACATGATCTGAATAATTGAAATTTTGACAAAATACACAATCAGTGTGTTTTTGCCCCTACTTAATAGAGAGAAAGTCTGTCTCTCTTAAAAGTTAAAGATTTAAAATTGTTGATGCACCCCAAATTGCCGACGCCGTATGTCCCCCATTCTAATTTGTTGGTTCGGCCTTTGATATGGTTCCTCCAAACTCATCATTAGACACAGGGTACGATCTCTGAGCTTCTTGAGAGTTCATAGGTTCAACTCCGGAGTCGACTTAGGATCCTTCAAATAGGCTTTAGGCCCAACCTTCAGATCAATTAATTTGTTGGAGTTTCGACCCTCAGCTTTCTAATTTTTACTAAGGCCCAAAGGCCATAGGGGTACCTTTGAACCCATCTATTTACATGGGCACTCTGAGCATCGACAACAAGGAATAGGGGGTCGTGATCTCTTATTTTTTAGAGGGCTTTGGAAAGAGAAGTGGAAAGGACGAAGGAGCGTGATTCTCATTCATGCCTTTGAGCGTGTGAGGTCCATGTTGGATTCCATGTGCATCTCTTTTCCCATTAATTTAAAGAATATTTTGCCCACGCGGCCCATTAACCCATGTTTTCCCTTGGTGTTTGGCAGCATGAGGCAATCATTACCCTTTTTCCTTCTTCTATATATATTGCCTCCATGGGACTTTAATTCATTTTTTCCTAGATCTTCTCTTAGTCTCTTCTTCTTCTTTCCTCTAGAGCTCCTGCTATTTTTCAGAGATCCTTACCTTTCAGAGAGTTCTGACTAATTCACTCCTTCTAGTTCAACCAGTAAGTACCCTTTTCCCCTCCGTCTAGCTCTTTTCTTTTACATATTCTTAATGTCACAAACTACCTCATGGGAAAAGGGGCAATTCCGGCCATTTGTTCCACCGGAGGAGCTGTAAGCTCTTTCCTTTAGCGCTCCAGCGTCATTTCCTTATCGGTCGCCGGTTGCAATTCATCCGAAAAGGATGATAGAGAGGACATGGGCTAGTTTTTAGGTGCTGCCTCAGGGCTATCTTTGGAAGTGGGTCCTTTAGAGGGAGAGATTTCTGAGAGAGGTGGTTATTCGGAGAGACGAGGAGAGCCGATGTTTTGTTTTTTAAGAGATTCTAACTCCTGTAGTTGAGAGCCCCAGCCAATCCCCGTAGAAATTTCTCTTCTGTTGTCTACCCTTTCGTCGGCGGCTAGGGTTCTTCGATATGACGAAACCCTACAAAATCCTAGACCCAGGAAGTGTGCTGTTTATGAGCGCCAATTTAGGTTCGAGCTGTCCTTTCCCCTTCCCCCCATACTTCATGTTATGGCGTTCATGACCTAGTGGCACAGCCTAGGAATTACCCCAAGCAACGAACTCTTTAGGTCTCTCTACTACCTTTCTTATAGAAAAGATGATTGCATGGGGATACAGAGATTAGGGGGATCATAACCCTTAGCAATAGATTCTTGAACCACCCCATTAAGATTTATTCCAACTTTCGAGACTGGTACAAACCCACTATTTATATTTTTAATAGTGAGGTCGATTGTTACTACGTCCGGGAATGGAATTTGAAGCCCAAGTTCTAGAACGGTGCCACTTACTCTGTCCCAGAGGTTTTAGTCACAGATAGGGATAAGTTGCTAAGCGAGTCCCTGGATATCGTTTCCATTTATGGGAAGAATGTGTTTGGGTATACCTGGTCGGTGGAGGTGTACAGGAGTGGGTGTATAACCAGGACCGGTTTTGATTAAGCCTCCCCCCTGAATCTTCAAAGGTTCCCTCTTCTGAGAAGAAAAAAATAAAGAGGAAACAGGGTGAGGGTAGCAAGCCAAAGAATGCTAAGAGGAAGACCCCTTCGACTTTCGATGAAGGGGTTCCCAAGAAGCCAAATTGCACTTGCCCTTCGAAGCTCTAAGAGCCTATTTTGAAGGCTAAGCAAATGATTGTCAAAGACCAGGGGGTTATTGAGGTTGCGGAGGCCTCTTCTAAAGATTCACCCCAGTGCACAGAGGTGTTAGCGGCACCTTAGTTTTTTTGTTTTTAATTTCTATTTTATTTTTGTGTTTCTGTTATTAACCCTTTTTTTTATCTCAGTGGGTTTCTGCTAAGAGTTTGCTGGCTACAAAGAAGAGGAGGGGGAGATGATCTACGAAAAACATGTGTCAAGTCTCCCCCTGTTCATTAACCTCTGCCGGAGTCTAAAGAAATTTAAGCTAGGTATAAGCAGGACCGAGAGGGTTCATTATCTCATAGACCCTCCCCTCGAAGGCAAAACACTGGTGATGGGGCTTTTGTCGACCCCCATTCTCACTCCGGTGCCAAACTCAGCTTAGGCGGGTAGCTTCATTCAGTTGGGCTCCTTCGACCCCTCCCTCATTGAATTCCTAGGAGTGGCTACCACTGTCGCCTCCCTTCATTCTGTTGTCCGAGATTTTCTGGCCAAGGCTCACTAGGCAAAAGAGTCCCCGACCAAGAATGTGATCTACCAGACCGAAGTAAGTAAGTTCCAAGAGAAGCCTAAAAAGGCTGGCTCTGACCATGAAAAAGAGCTGAGAGGGCTCCGAGGGAAGTTGGCTGCGGCGGAGAAGTCTTCTGAATTCGTGACCCTCGAGAACACGAGACTGGCTAGCCTTTGCTCCGCTGAACGGCAGGCTTCCTTGCTCGAAGCATACACTAACAAGCTCGTGAAGACTTAACGGTTCTGAGCATTTTTATTTTCCTTGTCTGGGATGTGCATAAGACTCGTTCATAACAACTTGGCTACCCACCTCAGCAAGGAGCTGCCGGCTGAATATGCCACAATGCTGGAGATTCACAAGAAAAACATACGACCTTTCCAGCTAGACCACCTTTGAGCTTTGCGGTGATAATGAACTATAGCTTCCTGGGCTCATAATAGTGGTACCCACCATTATTGATAACTTCGAGACGTACCTCTAGGAGTGGACATCATAAAGTGTAAAGAGCTCGATAATTATCCAAAGTACGGAGAAGCTTTTGATGAGGCCAAAGGATGGCTTAAGGAGATAAGAAAATAGAAAACGGGGGCTTCGAGTTTTCGAAATCCCCCAAAAAATAAATCTAAAGGAAAAAAAAGAGCGCACCTTAAAGTTCCCAGGGTTCTTTTTCTTCTGGGCCTCGTACAAGAACTGGCTCCATGTTTTCTCGTTTGGGTCTGCTGGTGAACCAAGAAGAAGGGGCCCCGAGTTCAACTCAAGGAGTGCGGGCCCAGAGTTTGAAAGCCAACCAGAGGCGCATCGAACCCATACCAACTCAGAGGGGGCTCCCTTCGACCAGTGTTAGCCGTGGGGGTGCTCCGATCAACATTCAAGGGGACTCCTCCACTAGAGTAATCAAGAGAGCTTAGAAGGACGAAGATCCATAGGATGTTCCCCTTTATCAAAGGCCCAGAAAATTGGTAGCGGGACCATCAAGCTCATCCCATGTGTAAGGAGCCGCTGCTCTTGAAGGGGAGGCACCAAATTTGATGAAGGATTTCTTAACGGCCATAGCTCTCGTCAAATCCGAGGTTTTGGAGGACCCTTCTATTCCTTTGGAAGATCTTCCCACCCTTAGCTTTTTAGTGTATGCAGTTGATACTTGTTTATTGTACTGTAATGTTGTACTGTAATATTGTACTAATTTTTTATCGAGTGTATGCGGGGGGCTTGACCCTCTCACTTGTAAGCCATTGTGGAACTTTTTATATTTGAATAAAATGTTTAAGCCTTTTCCTTATCAAACGAGAAGTCGTATACCTCTTCTCCCCCCTTTTAATTTTTTCTATTTTAAGGGACTTGATTCCCCTAATTTTTGCCAAGCAGTGGAGGCTTTCGACTATTTACAAGGATTCGTTCTTTGTTTTTTATACATGAAAAGGGGATTTTGAACCTGAGAGCTCGATAGGGGTTCTGGTGGCATAAGCGCTCGTATATTTGAAAGGGATTTCGTCCACGAGGGGCCACAAGGGTTTTTTTCCCTTGGATGCTCATATGTTTAAAGGGGATTTTGGCCCCGAGCATTCAACAAGGGTTTTCGTCCCTTGGATGATTATAATGTTTGAAGGGGATCTCGGCCCCAAGTGGTTGTCAAGGATTTTCATCCCTTAGACGGTTATAATGTTCGAAAGGGATTTCGCTCTCAAGCATTTGACAAGGGTTTTCATCCCTTAGATGCTTATAATGTTTGAAGGGGATTTCAGCCCCGAGTGTTTGACAGGATTTTTTTCCCTTAGACGCTCGTATTGTTAGAAGGGGATTTTAACCCCGAGCATTCGGGAAACCATGAAGGCATTTCGATTATTTACATGGGTTTCGATGCTCCTTGTTGAGAGTGAGGGATTCACGCCTCCTCGAGTTACTATGTATTCTAATACTTAGCGAAAAATTAGAAAATTTAAATGAACATACTTCAATAGATAGGTAACAATAATTGGGAACTCCTATGGACTTACATTAAGAATTTTCATTGAAGGCATTCCTTGGCCTATAGCTATTTTTGGGTGAGCTACTCCCTGGTCTTACCAAGTCTATTGAATTTATGGAAGTAGTATCTACTAAAGTTCGATACATTCCATCTAGGTGGAATCAACTCACCTTGGGGTGTTTCTAGCACGTAGCTGCCTCCAAGGTCTCCTTCGACGACTCGGTAGGGCCCCTCCCAGTTTGCTTCCAGTTTTCCTTCTGGCTCCCTTTGAATTTTCTCATTCCTCCCCATGACGAGGTCTCCTTGGGAACATTGGAATTTTCGTAACCTCCGTTCATTATACCGCTTGATCTTTTCCTTCACCTTGGCTTCGTGAAGGGATGCCCCTTTTCTTTTTTCTTTGAGAAGATCCAAGTCCAGCTTGCGCTGCTCGTCATTAATCTCTTGGTTTTCATTGCTTATAGAAAACCTTCGGAAGATAGGCATCTTTATCTCGGTGGGGGTTACGTTCTCCGAACCATAGACAAGGCCGTATGGGGTTTCACCTATGGCAGTGGATTCTATCATTTGGTACGACCAGAGCAAGCTTGGAATATCATTGATCTGATCCCCCCTGCCCCTTTGAGCCTCGACCTGATGCCATTAACGATGGTTCGGTTCGTGAACTCCACCTGCTTATTGGCTTGGGTTTGGTAAATACTGGTAATCATTTGGTGAATCTTGTATTCTTTACACCAACTCTTGAATGGATCACTAATGAACTGGGTGGCATTGTTGGTTATGATGGTTTGAGGGATCCTGAAGCGACAAATGATATTTTTCCAGAAAAAGTCGATCATCGCATTTCCTTTTATCCCGATCAAGGCTTCAGCCTCGACCCACTTTGTAAAGTAATCCATAGCCACAACTAGGTATTGAAAGTGGTCTGGGGCTTCTGGGAAGGGGCCCACCTAATCGATCCCTTATTTGTCAAATGGACAAGAGCTACTTATGTTTATCATTTATTTTTAGGGGACATGAGTGATTGGTTTGTGTCTTTGACCCTGATGGCAGGCCTTAGGGGTGGCAAAATAGACCCGTAACCCGCGGATCAAGCGGGTTATCTAATTTTAAACCCGTATGGGTATGGGTAAAATGGGTAATGAGTTAAATGGGTAATGGGTTAAA